>OX246737.1:37218826-37478158 GCA_945910005.1 Isoperla grammatica | reverse complement strand
TGTACTTCGTAAGTGTAAGTCTGCACCGCACGGTTGCGTTTTGCTGCGTTTGTGTCGTATCCGAATGAAGAATAAATTTGAGTACGTTTTTAGAAATTGTTATTTCGATCAATGGGTGGGATATATTATCTATCCAATTACGCAAATGCTGACTTAGGCGCTACCGTGGCACTTATATAGCCCCCCCCCAGCTCCCTCCCCCCGCCACCCCGAACAAATGAAATCCTTCAACGAATGATTTTGCTAATTGAACTTACTCACCTGGTGTGGTGAGTGATCGAGACAGTGAGTGAGAAGTAAAGTATTATGAGGTAGTCGACTACAATTGCTTCACACATATCTATATCGCCACCAAATACTGATTTTATATAAAAGGGGGCAAAATTTACTTACCATAAATTTTATTTATTTCGCATGCATGCACCATAACGAGCTATTGTTAGTTTTAAAATTCAACCCATTGTTTAAAAACTAGCGTTCGATCCTCTGTGTACATTTTTAAGAGGTAAAATTGTTCGACGTTTAGCGAATAGATAGAAGAATGCAAAGACTCGCGTAGTAGAAGACAAAATTAGTATTTTTATGTTAGTATTAGGGAAATGAAGTAGATTGGTATTCTTGTGTACAATTTGGTCCTTAAAATGTTACGAACGCGATTTAGTTAAATGTGAGTTTCTGCTCACGTTTCTTAAAAATAAGATGGATTTTGTATTGTAAGTTTTTTCTGAAATCTAAAACAGTGTATCAAGTACATTGGGTTATATTTAGGCCTGTGCATGCTTACTGAAAGTAAATTAAAGCCTTTTGTAAATCATGGAAACAAGGTAATTAGACCAAAATGAAAAATTACCTCACTTATTACTGTTAAGTCATTTATAAAAAAGACTCCTTGAGATGTGAAACTCTGATAGATGTTCTTGGGGGGGCTGAACAGCATTATACCCCTAATTACAAGGGAACTCTCATTCTGAGTCTTAAAGCTTCTACTGAAGGTGCTCGCTCGCACGCCCACAGCAAAGAGAGAACATAGAGTCCACCACGCAGACAATACAAGGAAATACCTTGGCCAAGGAGAATTATTAATTGAGCGTTGAATGAAAATTTAATTTCGTTCTCCTGCGGTTGAATTCACGTACGCCACCTTTTAACTTCCCCGGACTGTGCCTCACCTTTCGGCCACAAAGAGCCCCTTTACTTTCACGCAGCGCCACGTGGCGTGGGTTAACAAGAGCTGCCGTGCGTGTTGGCTGAGCGTGGGTACTCGGTAAAGAGCTTAACGCGAGACTTAACGAATGATAAAGACTAGCTTGTGTTTCTATCACAAAGCGTTTTATTAATTAAATGTTTCGTCCCTTCTTCGGAGCTTAGGCCCGTCTGCACAATTCAAATCATTTGGTGGGACTATATTTCATTGTATTTTAAATAAACGCCAACGCAGGCTTAAATGTTTAACAAAGTTAAGAGTTTGCCACAAGACGGCTTAAAACTTGTGACAGCGAAATTATTATTATCTGCTTACGTCATCAAACACGGCATGCATCTGATTTCTTTCCGGGAACTATTTCCCTATTCCTTTCAATTTAACAGTAGGGCTTGCATGCACTCATTGTTACACACATCTTATAATTCCTTGATAGCTCACTATTATCTATTCTAGTCAGATTTATACAACACCAAATTAAAAGACATTTTAAAATAACCATATATCGTGATTGCTTTGATATAATCGAAGATGTACTCATAAAACACTATGTTTAAATTATTACTTTACATGAAGCAAGCGTTAACGCTTTATTGTCAAATAATATTAATAATTAGCTAGTTTAATTTGTGTCTTACTAACAATTATGGTAACGTCGCACAACACCATAGAGTGAACCAGCTAGAGTATCCAGCACAGAAAGGCTCTGTTTCAGACATACGAATAGTTTCAAGACAATTTACAAATTCAACATGTAATTACCGTCTGAGTTTGTGCAGAAAGTCGGGGATAATCACACATGGCAAGAATCAGGAATGCCCTTTGTATTACGCCCGCAGCCGCTCTCAATGCATAGTTTACACAAATAGTTCCATCTTTCAAGAAATATCCTGGTATGTAGTGTAATTACCGAAATGTTGTTGGACATTGGTATGATTAATTATGCAAGTTTAAGTAACAATGTGATATTATCATTAATTTTATAATGTGCGTTATCTTGTTTGGGCTTTGTCTGTGGAGTAGATCTTGGCGCGCCTAGTCTAGGGAATGCAACTCCAAAGGAAGTCATTACAGAGGTCTAAGATTGTGGTTAACTTGTCTACGAATCAATACGCTTTGCCTCGGGCTTCATAATATAATCTCTCGTTCTAACATTCGATTCAAAGCTAAATACTGCCTAATTAAATCAAGCGGTGATTTAAACGAGTTGGAATTGAGATTATGAGAGTCGGAGTTTAGTTGCTCTATACTCGGAATTAGTAGGAATATGTTAGACAATGGTGCTGGGGGAATAGCGACCTGAACGCGGCTGACAAAGGCACCAGTACTGCATAGGCGAGGTGTATTGCATTCAAAGACCGCTAACTAAATGTGTGGGCGAAGTGCAATGGGAAAATGAACATATATAAATAAATAGCAGGTTTGTCTAGACAATTTCTAGTAGTTTGATTTGTTGTTGTGTTTCTAACTTACTATTTAATTGTGTTGTGTCTAAACCATAGTTTTATTCTGTTTTATAATTTTATTTATTGTCTTGTAATTCCTATAGTCAGTTCTATAACTGAATTGGATAGGCATTAAATAAATAAATAAGTAAATAAACACAAATAAATACAGGTGGGTTTTTCATAATGTCGTTCAAAACGTTTTTTAGTATAACGATAATGATATAAACAGTGCAAGTCCCTAAAGTAAAATTTCACGAAATTTAGGTATTTTGCACTTTCAAAATTTGTCACTTTTGGTGTTTTGTTATGTTGTTATGTACAAAAGAAGGGTTATGAGATCGTGGGACACATCGCGTTAACGATAAAGAAAACCTGCAGCATTCTCTCAGAAACTTCTTTGTCCACGCAAGTACAAAAGCTGTAATGACCTCCGACAAATGGATTGGTTGGTAAGAATTCAACTGGAGAGCTGTAAGACTCGCTTTGTCTTCCGCCATCTTGTAAAGCTTAATTAACGACACGGTGTGTGAGTGCGTCCGTTTGTTTGTGCAACAAAAGACGACGTAAAAGTCTGCGGTTTTCGTCGCGACTCGATAGGATTAAAAGATGGCGACCGTTCGGATCAATCGGCCTCAGTTTACAATCCGATTTTCGCCGCGGAGGAAACTAATTAATTAGCGTTTGTCCCTTCTTACCCTCCAGTCGGTTGTCGGTGGTTGTTTGTTGTTTGTTGTTTGCTCCAGCTTTGTTGGTCCACATCAGAGAAAATTACTTGACGCTCTTTGTCATTTGATCTCGTCGTGTCTCGCTCACCTAAACAACGAACATCAAGACAGAGTAAAATAATCTGACTGAAAACGTAAAATAACATCAAAGAATCAAATAGCACTTCAGGATAAAAGGGATATCTAGACCTAAAGTTGTAAGTAAATATAGTAGCATGAAGTTCTATGTACATAGAATATAAAAGCAAGCAGATGGAAGTAAAAGGAAAAGAAAACGCAGTCGTTAATTGGCAAACGACAAGGAATAACACACAAAAATGGTCGTTAAAACAAGCAAATAGACTTTCAATATAATACTGTTTATATGGAATATTTTCCTTTGATCTATATTCATGTTTTTCCTCCACTTTCACGTGAAGATAACTCATGATGATGCATGCATGATGAACTGTCCAAATATGTTCATACTTCCAATTTTGCCGATGTAATTATTTTTGTCAGCGTGTGCATATGATTTGCCGTACGTGTTTCAAGACTGATTTCCTCCACAATTTGATCACGTGTCATAATATGTTTTAGTTGCTATTTTAATAAAATGTTACCACATCTGATGAAATGTCAGAAATTATAAATCATGACATAACATGGTTCACACGGGTTGGACATCAAATGTTTTAAATTATTTGACAGTAGGTTTTAACTTAATGTGGAGGCCAGCGCATAGCCAACACTCAACTTTACGTAACTTAAAAAACGGAGATAAATTCCAGGGATAGATGGTTTATCAACAAATGTGTACCAACTTCAGCACACACAGCACAGCCATAAGAAAATAATTGTGTCTTCAATACCGGCTTATAAATTCAACAAGTGGACGATGAATATACACAAACAAAACACAAGAAATTGTAACTTTTGCGTCTTAAATTGTTGTTATTGTCATTGCACTTTGTGATAATTTGTGTTTATTCAGCGAGCTTATAATGTTTGTCAAATTTGTTTCTCTAAAGGAATTTTTTTTGAGTGATCTTCCTTTCACTGCAGAATTAAATGTCACGATATTTATTTTTTAAGTCTCTACTTCTTATTAATTAAAATGTATATCGACATGTTAGTACAAATAAGCAATATTGATAAATTTACGGTTTATTTACTCAAAATAGAGTTTAATAGCTAACAACCAAATCGAACGCATTATGTGTGTGCTCAATAGTTATTTAACTCAATAATTATTAAATTAAGACCAGTTTTATAACGGACCGCTAAATATTTGGATCGCTACTAAGTCTTGGTTCATCTGTAGAAACCACGCTTCTAAATAGTGGCTGCCATTAATAAAATAAGTGTCCCGGACAAAATAATATCGGGCAGACATAATACCGGGTCCTTATTTGAAATGATTACCCCAAACACGCCGGTTGATTATAGTATTTCGAGTTGATTACATTTTTGGAAAAAAAAAAAAAAAATTGAGAGCGCCAGAGCAAGATTAATCATTGAAATTCTTTAAAATTTGGAAACATGTGTATGAGAGTAAAAGCTCAAAATATAATGAGACATTTTTGAGTAAGTTTCGTTCGTGAGTCAACCAGCCTCTCAAAATGTAAACCATGCAGACATCTCGTTAAAAACAACTTCAAAGTGGCCTGACCGCGCGTCGCGAAGCTGCCTGCGACTCTCCCTCAACTTCCCAAGGAAAATTAAAAGCCACACAAGCAAATTGATGTATTCGCCCGTCGAGCAGGGAATGAATGTGAGCCTTCTATGAAATTTTCTCGTCATAAACGAAACCCCAATCTCAAGGGATTCATTTTCCACTCCGCAGTTCTAATAGACATAGATTAGAGGCTGTAACTTGGTCGCCTCCACCATTCAACCCTGCAATCACATGTAGAGTTGTTTTTTAGTTAGTTGATAATTGCTTGGGCTTCTAGATTGGGGTTTTAGCAAAGAAAAACAGACATCGAAAAAGTGGGAATATATCTTTGGTCTAAAGGGTTTTTTTCTTTTTCCCAATGCAATCCAAGGTTCGATTGCCGGTTCGGGCAGTGGTTTCTTAAATTTGCAAATTGACTATATTATGATTCTGGTGCACGCGTAAACTGTTACTTTGTAGCACAATGGGGGGTGGGGGGGAATGCTTTGTTGTTTAGTACAATTTTGGGTTTTGAATCACACAGAAAATACGACCGTTCTTCACCAAAAGTTGATTGTAATATAGTTGTTAAATTAATACTTTTATGCATTGAATAAACCGTATTATTTTTATCACGTTTTATTATGAAAGAAGACCCAATACCGATTTTTTTTCGCCTTCGATGGTGCTTTGTTACTCACTTCTTAAACTATCACATGAATTTAATTATGTAGTGAATACAAAACACTAGTATCAGCTTCATTTTACAATATCTCAGAATTATATTATAAACATTAAAATCACGAACTTATTTTATACGAATAGGGAAGAGCGCTCATTTTTTCTCATAGAAAGTAAACTAACAAAAGACTGTTGTCTTGAAATAAAACCACTGCTAATGAAAACTGATGACGGGCCAGCTACACCGCACAAAAGCCCTCGTTAGTGAAAGCTTCTGTTAAATAGAGCTGTAAAAACCAGTCTCGTCTGCTGTGTTCATCACAGACCGAGGCTATTGAGTGTCAAGGGGAGGGATCAACGCAAATACCACTGGACAAACTGACTAACTCTGGCGAGGAAGAGAATTATTAGTCATCAGTCGTCTGTGCGGATGTGGTCTTTGCTAAATATCAACATATTCACATTCGTAAGGTTGATTTACTAGGAGGCGCCATTCTTGTTAATTTTGTTCATATGACGTTTGCGGTTTCATTTCTGTGCTTGTGAAATAAACACGGATAACGTTCTGTACTTCACAGAATCTTGCACATCAAAGTATTAAAAATTAAAAACAAATGTGAAATGTGATATTAACAACAAAATAGATTGATGGTTATATAGCGTCAACATTTCAAAAAAACTCTATCTTTTGCTTCTAAATTACTGCTTTCATCTTCAATAAGTTTCCTTGGTCCGTAGATCCTCTAATGGATGCTTGTGTCATCGCATCCCTTTCTACATGACAAAAATAACACGTTATTCAAATGGGAGAATCGATCAGTAAACAAATTAACTGATCTTTCAAAACAAATGAATCCTAGGTGAAAATGGCAAATACTAAACTAGGAAAACGCTCTGTTTGACGCGTTGATAAGCGAGCGCGTCAATATCTACGAACTTTCTGGCGAAAAGATTTCAATGCTAATACGAACAACAATTAACAACAATTCAAGAATGCGCATTGCAAAAATTGTTCTTATTTCCATGGCTATTATACTTTCCGACATTGTTGTATGCAGTGCAATGTGCGTTGCTAAGAATTTTCGTGGTCATGTTTTCAACACGGTCCGCCACCGTTACTAACACTTATTGACAGCAATAGAAATGTAATTTCTGCCTCTAATACGTATTGGATCGCGTTTACATTAGTATATTTGTGACCGGACAAAAATTTACTATAAGAAATCCACCTCACATTTTGCCGTTACTGCGTTTTAGAAAAATATTTTCGAGTAACTTTCGTGTAACTTTGCCAATATTTATCAGATCGCCATTACATTAACATTCGTGATCGGAAAAATCTGTAGAAAAATCTGGCTATCTCACATTTTGCCGCCATTTTGTTTCAGAAAAATATTTTGCAGTAACTATGGTGTAACTTTGTAACTTCTCGAACGATTTTGCCTCAAAACTATACACCTTCAATCCACATCGAGGCTTGTGGATGGTCCAAATTTCAAGTTGATCGGACTTTCCGTTCGACCGCTATCGACGGACATAAAAAAAAAACAAAAAAAAAAAACAGAACGAAGTGCCATAAGAGTCAAGTGGAAACGCTCGCTTCGCTCGCTTAACTATAAGCTTCGTTAGTGTTAAATTCTGTCTTTATCTTTAATGTTCATGTTTGAAATCAACCCTATTCTATAGATAAATAATTAAATTACCAATTGATAAAAAAGTTTTGTGTTATGAGCACCTGAATCGAGATTTTTGTGACCATGAGACGACCTGACTTAACCTCCGCTAGGGGAATAACGGACACTGGGTTTCCACATACGATCATCGGAGAATACTAGGTGGTTCAGTGTTTGGGAAAACACTGTATTTATTTTCATAATAGAATGACAAGATAACTTAATTTGAAATGATAACACATTTCTTGCTATGTGTGGAAAGTTATGAACCGTATCGGCAACATACATCATTAGGTTGTCCGTAAAAAGCCTCGACACGTCAACGCGGCGGTGCCCTCGTCACTGAGGTGGCGGTGGGCGATGACGCTGGTGGCAGGTGTCCTGTGGGGGGGGCGGGGTAGGGGGGGCATAATGCCGATACTATAGCGGGGATTTGCATACATGAGCACTGCCGCGGGAGGGAATCATCATTTTTCACTTGGAAAGGC
The DNA here is from genome assembly GCA_945910005.1 of Isoperla grammatica. Taxonomy (NCBI): domain Eukaryota; kingdom Metazoa; phylum Arthropoda; class Insecta; order Plecoptera; family Perlodidae; genus Isoperla; species Isoperla grammatica. The sequence goes on along the minus strand of OX246737.1, from coordinate 37,470,306 downwards.
TACGCCACAACTACACCTGTCTGCAACCAGCCATTAGCATTACGGTGTAACCACGGGGGGAGGGGGGCGCTGTTGAATAGCTACAGTTTTGTTGTTTTGATGGTTGTTGTTTCAAAGACGTTTTAAGAAAGTTTCGTATTAAGTTCCTGCCTTTAACCATTGTGTGGCTGCATTTAGTTTTCAGTTTTCGTATAACCGAATAACCTAACTATTTTCAGCTTGTATGTGATCGGAATGAAACCTCTTTGTTAGATAACTTCATATAATTCTTACAAAATACATTATCTTAAAAATACATAAAAGGTTAAAAAGTTGTTGTCGGCAAAAATGAAAACTAACAATTCTGAATCTTCAATTTAAATCATTAATTTGGAATATATATGAATTCAGAATTAAGTTTTCCAATCCAATCCAATCAAGTAGGTATTTTGTTAGACAAAATGTGTGAGTTAAATTAAAGAATACTATGTGAGTACTTTATGGAAATCTTTAACTTTGTGAATAAGAATATTTTCAGATTCCGTCTAAATATAACCAAATATTATTGAATGGGTGAAGACATGAATAGCTATGCTAGTGTACGATTTTAATCAAATTTTCTCGCGAAAGAATATCAGTGTAGCATATACAATCTAAACATGAAATAATATCACAAAGAGGCAGTCGTTTACTTAAATTTTTTAGGTTGATTAGGGTAGTCAGTAAACGATATATTCATTTAAGATCGATAGTTTCATGCAATTGTCATACTCCATCTTAATTTGATTTAGATATAGCAACACAACGATTACAGAGAAGTAACATCGGGTGCCATTTTGACTTGAAGTCCCAATTTGTCTTACAATCCAAGCTCAATAAGAAGGGCGATAATAGGGTGATAGTCATTGGTGGTGGTGGTGGAAGTAAATTTAATAATATCATACCTGGCACCTCCACCAAATGTATGAAACAAATTAAAACCGTTTTAATTGGTTGATGACAGGAACATAAAACCTGTAGCCAAGTGTTGAAACACCGGCATTTTGTTTGAAGGGTTTAAAGTTAATTCTGCATCATTCTGACGGAAGTTCTGACGAAATATTTTGCAAGTATTCTACTGTCGCGCGTTTTGAATGTAACCACACACATTCCGCTTAAAATTCCTCTCAACTTTCTCAACAATTATTACTAAACTATTCCGAAAAGAAGAAACCACTTAATTCTCAGTCAGAATTATCGACACAGTTCCCTTCGCTACAAACATAATCCGTAACGAGTCGGTACAAAAAAAAATACTAGCATGTTTTCAATATTCATATCAATATTATGTTGAATTGTCGTACATTTTGATTTTGTTTATGTATTAAATTCGAATGGCTTATTATAATTACGTGTGTGTTTCATTCATCATATTCCGGGTTAATAAAATGCTGTGCTAACTCGTCATCAGAAATAAAATGTTTACTAGTTCAGCGTTCCATTCCAGAGTCAGAGAAAAAGAAACAATTTAACTAGTTGTTCCGTTTACGCTGCAAACTGTATTGCCTCTTACCTTCTACTTTTTGACCAATTTCGTAACAATTCAAGGAGTTATCGAATGATACTGGTTAATGTTGATGAATCTAGATTTCAACGATGTTGCACTTAAAATAATGTTTTTAGCTCAGACGCGATTATAGTTACAACATTTTTTCATCTACTGGCGCACAAAGGTGTAACGTAAAGGAAATTTAGCATGAACTTGATATAAGTACGACAAACGATTTTGTGAACAACTGCTAAAATACAGATTGCATGGAGTAATGGTTGTTTTTGTGTTCATTGTAATTGTGAAAATTGATTTGTGAAAAAAATTGTGTAGATCTTTATAAACCTGTACGTTGAAGAACGTTGCCAGAAAACCGCGAAGACTAACAGTCCACCGATGCCAACTAGGCAACGCTGTGATGGCTGATGCAGTGAACATGCAACTCAAGTAGGTTAGATGCAAACTAAAGTGCTGATCGAGGTAGCTCTAACTCATTAAATATAACTTTTTATCAGCGAATATTCATTCCTCGTCTAAATGAGCGTTTTTACATCTTGCATTGCAAATTTTGTTCTTGGCTACCGATGTTTTTTAGAAACTTTAATTAAACCACCATTGCATGTTTGTCATTAAAACGAGAATAAACTCAGTTACAGGATCCAATTCAACTTCTCTGCTAAATTTGTTTAATTATATTAGTAAGGTTACCTCTCCTTTCTACAAAAAAGTAATGGGGAGTTATTGTTTTCATATTATGTATAATGATGATGGTTAATATTAAATAAGATTTAAAGAAAATTTGATTTGACGATACGTTATACTTGGTGGTAAGATATATATAATTTCGTTAATTGAAGTATGTTTTTCACTTTAATCAAGATTAACATTTTTTAAGATTTTATTTCGCAGTTTCAGATGTAGAGAGAAGAAGCAGGAGAGAAGACCAAGATCTAGAGTAAAAGAAGAGAACGTAACAGGTCTGGCAATAGGATGTGAACAACCTCTGTATGCCCAAGAATTTTGGTGGCTAACGACCCCCTGACTCTACTTATGCTGGAGACCGGCCTGTTGATAGATAACTTATATATTACGATTCATAGTTAGTAATTACTCCAGACTTACTTGGCTACAAGAATAGAATGAAATTCTGCAACATAGTAATAACTGTAAGACAAATGAATGAAGCAAACTAATCACCACAACGGGACAATTATATAACCGAAGAGCGAACAGGAAGGGTCGCGTTTTAAGCCGCCGTTAAACTACCTAGTTAATCCAATAAAACGACCGTCAGAATCATCTCATCTGTAGGCAAGTCCACTCGCCATCTTCGCTAACCAACCAACACAGCCGCTGCGACCACAAGCTTCGTGTGACGTCACACTCCCAGCCACACGTGGCAGGTGGCGGTGGCGGTGACGTGGCGTCATGCGGCCGCACATATGGCGGGAATTATTCAGCGACCCGATGGGTTGAGGGGCGGGGGAGGGGGTGTAAATTGAGACAAACGCAATCACAAATCTGACATGCTTCATCAAGGGGGTAGGACGCAGCTATGAATTGAACATCACATTTAGCTAACGATGTTAAATACCTTCTGACTCGCCATGTTTTTAGTCGGAATTTAGTGGTCGGTTTTCCCGAGCTAGCAACGTATTCATGTAAGTATTGGAAATTCAGTTTTTTTAACGCATCTAATACAAGAAATAAGTTTAACACACAATTAAACCAGTTGCTTGTAATTCGTATATTGAAGTGGTTTTACATTGCAAACGGATCATAAATTTATGCATTTTTTTATGTAAGTTTTGAAGTTATGGGAATGTTGAATGTACTACTCACTTGCTACCATGCTAAATCACAATACAAATTTGTATTTATATTTATCAATTATTGTCAGAATTATTCGAATTTTTAAATGTAGGCTTATGTAATAGTTATATCCTTACTTCTATGTTAAAACCAATATTCAGCATTCTTTTGCATTAATTTAATAATTCATTGATGATTTTAAAATGCTTGATTGTCTACATAATATTTATTTACTTGTTATTATGAAAACGACAATATTCTTACGAATTTCAAATGAATAAAAAATCTTTGGGATATGCACTATGTTTCATACAATTTAGACATTTACTTGAGTAGTACTTATGTGACTTACAAAAGTGGAATCAAATCAATTGCCAATCGTGTTTTTTCTCGAATCTTGTCTCATGAATCATTCACTTTAATTCTAGAGAAAAAACACATTCATGATAGCCTGTGTTTTAAGCGTAGGCCATATTTTTTACTTGGCAATTCAAGCCTGAATAATGTATGAACATTTTTATAAGTTCCGCAATATTGATTTTCTTTCAAAATCGCGTACTCAAAAAATACGAAATGGTCTTTAGTCGGGCTACCGTTCAATGTGTGTTCGTTATTTTAATAACCGACTTACAAAAACACGTATTTAGAGCTGTAGAATAATGATTCAAAAAAAAATAAGAGGATATATTAAAATAAGAAGGCTAGACAGTTCTCAATGAATAACTATTAAAACGAACACAAAGTCTCAGACAGAAGATATAGAAGACGGACCATAAGCTTTGTTTTGCAAATTTTAAGAGTATGCCTACAGCAAATATATCACTAAAGGCACCAAAACATTGCAATATTGTATTGGTATTTCACATCATTTTATTTTGTTTTCAGAATATCTCCTCATACTCGCTGGAGCTAAGTGACGTCATTTCCTGCCACCCACAATCATTGTTCGAGAATCAAGAGTGATCCTCTACTAACGTTTACGATTAGCCTCGTTGCATTAGAACGAGACGGTTCACAACTTAATATGCGAGGCGCTCAAGTTTAGAGGAGACGTAATATGTTTCATACGGTTCACTCATGTGTTAATAAAATATTTTAAATAATTACTATATATTTGTTGTCTATATCTAGCTGTATAATTCACCTATTGTTAGTTTATGGGCAACATAATGAGGTTTACTAAAAATTTGATTCAAAGCAATCATTTGAATGGGTGATCACAGATCTTCCTTTACTAGTCATATCCCCCCCCCCTTCCATCTCGCGCACCCCACACCAATTTAACGTTAAGGTCCGTCTTCCTCGTGGGCATACCACACCAATTATTACTGAGCATATAACTAAAGCGTATATTTTTCTACAACCAAAATGGCTATTGGAATGCACGTCAAATATTTGTAAATAAAAGCGTTGTTTGAACAAATTACGCATTTTTCTTGTAAACATATAATGATGTTTGAGAAGGAAAAGTTCAAAGGGGTGAAAAAATGGTGCGTTGAGGTAGGCTTTCATGTGTTCTTTTAAGTACTTTCTAGCCAAAAGCAGATACAAACAAACAACAAAATTATACTTTTATTTTTTCTCTTTCATGTGGACGTAGATAAACAGTAAAATACTGATCAAAGAAAACGAAAATCAAACAAACATTTTATATTCGACGTGATATTAAATCATGGCAATGACCCAAACGCCAGATCTTCCCGTGAGTGGGAAAGAAATGTTTTCTTGAAACCGAGCCGGTTTTTTCACGCGGCAATCTACGCCCGGCCGCAAACACCGAGTCGACAATGAGACGAAGCTAACCGGAAGTCACGATCGAGCCGCCGGAAATGGGATCCTCCCACTGGTTGCTGGTGTTCTAAAGACGCCAGCGTTGTTCTTTAGGCGTCGCTAGCCAATGCGACAGACCAAAGGGCGCCGTGAAGAATTATTGTCAACACGAATTAGTACAGTGTCGTGCAATGAATCTGCCACGTATAACATGGTCCAACAACTCGGAGACGATAGTTTGCCGAATGGTCCCGAGAATGGGGCGACGTCGAGGAAGATTCCATTTACTGCTCAACCTAACAGATATTCTTTTGATCGTTTTACAGGGGTTTTACAGGTTTTTTAGGGGTATTACAATGGTGGTTATCTCAAGCAATACCATTTATATACATCTATAAGTAAGTGTACTCATATGTGACAATTTGACCGTATTTTTATAGTTTATAGGCTAGGTACCGCACCCTCCCCAACACTTCAAAATTATTCACATTTCTAAATCGTCCATATTCTACGAAAACGTTTAAGTATATTGAATAATGCAATTAAAATGATAGTGGAATAACATTTTGTGATGGGGGAGGGCGGAAGAAGGAGCTACGATATAATCATACCAATTTTACATTGCAAAGCAAAATATAACATATTTCTCATTACAAATTAGTTATTATTTCGTAGCACGTAACATGATGTGTATGCAACAGACAGGATCTCTCGAATCATCACGAATCCATGTGTGCCAATCATTGAGCAATCTCTGTCGGTGTCGAAGAGAGCCCATCAACCAATGCAATATAAATAAATTTCACATCAGTAATTTCCCATCGGCGACGAGTCGCATTCCATTAACAGCCGCATCGCACGCACACATAAAGTCGGGTTACATTAACTCACAGCACTATCATCATGGCACCGATATTCACAGTAAAAAAAATTATTTTCAGTTTACAACAATATTACAACAATATATTATATGTAATGGCATATACATATATTTATCGTCCACTCCGTCAGTTATAGAAACATATTTTCAGTTGGAACATCCAATGAATAATACATTAAATTGTGTCATTAAATTACATTTTTTAAATACAATTACACACAGTTGTTCTGATGATCTCGATGTAATACGTACTGCATTTTTTCTTTTTTTTGGGAAGAAGGCTATCACACATTCAATTCACTTCGTCAAATTAAGAAATATATTTTGTTTGTTTGTACAATTTTTTATTTCGTGTCTGTGTCACTCAAATATCCTGCTTCTTCGCTATCTTGGTTTGTTTATTTTTGATATTTACTAAAATATGGTGCTCGTTTATGTATAGTTATATAATTTATATATAATATGTGACTTTGGAGCCGTCATAGCAACGAAGCACATAATAAATGATACAATATCACCCACTAAAAGTCAGTTCTTGTGACTGAGTGTGTAGACAATAAATACAAATTAGTTTATATATTTATTAAACTGGATTTATAATTGTTAAAATAAAATTTAAATTATGTTCATACGGCTTTGTAAGTAATGGTAACAGTACCGCGTGGCACTCATTGTGTTAAACTAAATCCCGTTTCTCCGCTTCGCGACCAATAACTCGATCCTATATAATATATGTGGGTCCCTTTGTTACCTCGATTCAGGTTAAGTATCCTAACGAACCAGATAACACCACCAGACCACATTTTAAATCACAACCAGATATCACTTTGTAATGAAAGTTTGGTAATTAGTCAAACAGTTAGAAACATTAATCGTGTTTAAAAATACTTTCCTCGACACAGAATGTAGTCGGTGTAATGTTAGTGATGACCACGCCTTCCTTAATTAGGTTCACAGTCACTGCTAATTAGTCAAAATGTGTGCATGTCGAATTCGCACAGAAGTAATGGTACTTTTTCACTGTTACAAAATGACTACAAAATATATGAATTTAGAACAGATTTTCATATAACTCTTTCTTTGTTGTAGTTTTTACTACCCGATTGAAGTAAATTTATATGTATATAAAATCATGTATGTATACTGCTGACATAAATAATGATTTCTTGTTTAGTCAGTTTCACTCATTTGTAAGCCAACACATATAACGTTATAAAGTGCTTGATTTTGTACAATGTATGTATAACATTACCGAATACCTTTAAAGTAGAGGTTTTGTACGATCATGAAAACGCGTATATAAAATAATAACTTTAATAGTGTTAAGCAACTTCAACTGTTCGCGTATGTAACCATCTAAATTGGAGTATTAATTAATGATCTCATATGACGTAAATAAACCTGCAGGCTAATAGTTTTAGCACTACATTGTACTCGTATAGTTAAGCAGCTTGGTTATACCTACCTCAACTTATTAGACTACATTAAATGTATTATTAAGGCAACGCGCTTCACATTAACGAATTTGTTCCCAGCTAAATTTACCACCCGAGTTCATATTATTACGTCATCGACACTGTTGACCTAACAATAACGGCCTTGTTTATGAAAATGCTACTTCCATGTAGCCTACATTAGAGTTAAATTTACGAGACAATTTGTTACAGTGTATGTAATTTATTGTGAACATTTTCCAATGTTAACATCTAAAATGCTCACACAAATATATATTCTGATGCGTTATTATGTTTATAATGTTCTTTACCGCTGACGTGTATTAGTGGATCTGTATTACGATTTTATCTTTATAAATAGTCAAGACAGGAAATACCTACATAAGAGTGATGGTTTTATCGGGACTGTTTTAAGTACGTGGATTGTTCAATCTCCGTGGCCGAGACACATTCAAGTTGATTGAATATCCGGCTCCGAGGGAGAATAGTAGAAAACAACCAAACACAATGAAACATTATAATTGTCTAATCGCTTAATCCCGACCCCAGTGAAATATTGATGGTAACTTTATATGGCAGGTTTTTACTCTGCTGATTCGTTCCGCCCATCCTACAAGAACTTAAGCTGATTCGTTTCGCTCCACCTACCGCTCGTTTCCTATATCCCGACTAAATATAATCAAAAACCTAATCCTGTACGGGTTGAGAGAAGGAGAGAGAGAGTATGGAGAGTTAACATCACACTCAATTGTTTTGGATCGAGCTCGACGATATTTCAGAATGGGGCTCCTCTCCTCCAAGAAATCGCGCGTTTTTGCCATCGTTCCTGGCATTGTGTCTTTCCACACCAAGTGGCGTGTAAGACATTGTGCGCAGGGTAGTCAGCTCTCTCCTCCCAACGTGGTAGTTCTGCTTGTCGCTAGCGACGAAAAACATTTCCAGTAGTGGCTGGTGAGGATCCGGGTTTGGGGGAGGGGGAGGGGGAGGGGGGGACAAAAACACGCATCCTTCACTCGCGCCTGCATCTTCGCCATTGCGATCGAGGAGCCGCACTTGGCAGATATCCAAAATAAACCCTTCCTCGCGGGCAATTGCCGCTCTTCGGCATGCGGGCTGCCTAAGCTCCTGCGGCCGGTACAGCTGCTCCGCAGTCCCGCTCAGACACACACGCAATTATTATCATTAACAATTTAATTCATTGCCTTTGCTTGGTAGACTAATTACTGACCGTTGCAGGTCGGGCTCTTTTCTGTTCTGAACGTGCGAGCTGACGTCTTCCCGAGGGGGACTTAAGACAGTACAGGAGCCTTCCTACACAGTTCGGGCTTACGGAGCAAAACCGAGCTGTCGTGACACCTCTCGTGAGGCGCATCTCACAGGACACGATTATCTAGAGTTAGGGGAGGCACAACGGGGGTTCAAGTCAACAATCAGGGTGAATACGATACATTGCACTCACCCACCTGAGGGAATATTCGCCAGCATATATTGCCTACCTCGGACGCGAGTATTACAGTAATCCCGTGTCAGAGGTAGGCAGTGGATGCTGCCGAAAACTTACACAGTTGGATGACTGCGTGTATCCTATTCACCTGAATCTATTTATTTTGTGTTATTTTTAAATATTCTCGTTTAATTAACAGGCTTCTTGTTACCTCAATAAAAGCTTTAGAATGTTTGAATGTGATTTCCTATCAACGAAACAAATCCATAGCAACAGGTGCCCCTAGGTGTAGGGGCCGACTATGAATTCCAACCTTAGCGGCTTACTGGAATTCTATTTCTTTCATATCTTGATCTCAAGATAGTAATTTTGCCAAAATAACAAATTGAAAATATTGATTTACAAAGCGTTAGAGATTTTCATCATTAATATCCTCAGTTGCAGTGGTATTTTTTCATTTGAAACCAATCATAAAATAATAAAGGACGAATTCTATAAAATATAGTCTGCAAATATGTTCGCGTTAACGATGTAAATCTAAGGTATTGACGGTAACGTAAATACATAATTTACATTAAGATAAGATCTTGACAAAATCTGTAAACGTGTCCAACTGAACAACCAGAGAATTTTAAAAAAAGTATTGTTTTCATTTGAACGTTACTGAATAATAGACGAACATTGAATTTTAATAACTTCGGATCAAACTAATGCACATTAAATCCACAATATTATTAGTTTTAACTTAGATTGGTAATGAGTAGCATACGGTTTCTGCACTAAGTACAAATTGGGCATCCACATTAGCTTCTAGGCGTAGAACAACCCCCCAGTCACTCATTACAGACCTCTACGACGATCGCATCCAATCTCAGTCTGAGAGGAACCAGACCCCTGCCCTGCAGAGTCCCTTGAGAGGAAATCAGAGGCTAGTGGACGGGGATAGGGGACTAAACCCTGAATACAGCTACAGATTGATAAAGCTGTGATTGTTTCGCTACTGAAAAAATCCTTCAATTTATTTTTTCAGATCCTATCGCTTCAAAACGAAACGATTGCTATTTTTTCAATAACACAACTATTCGTTATGTCAGTATTCATTTCTGAAGAAAATACATCCAAAGCAATTATTGATCTTTAAGACGTAAAACGTCGTATAGTTTCGGTGTAGAAAGGATATATTAATTGTGGTGTTGGAGCTTGAAAACAGCACTTTTACCCCGGGGAAGGTCCCCTCACATTGCGTGAGCTGTCTTCGCCACTGGCGCGAATCAATGAGCTTCTTATGGAGGTTAACCGCTAGTCGGGCCACCGCCACCCACACAGCTGACAGGTGGACTCGTGCACAGCCTGCTTGATTAAATGTTCGCGTGACGTCACGACCGCGGTCTGTCTACCCCAGTCTGACGAGAACCGAAACACCCAGAAGCTATTTCCGGTACAACAGTCCCGTCTGGGCATGGGCTGGTTCTCGGTGTTCACACGCAAATCTTACATTGTTGGCAACAGTTTCTTTCTTTGCATTCGTTCGTCTACGGCAAAGTTTGACTGTACATGTATTTAAATGTGGTAGGTATATGTAATACACCTCTGTTTCAGCATTAACAGTTCCGTGTGAGGGGAGGGGGGGGGGGGGATTGTTATTCTTGTTCAAATAGGTCACGCCCAAATCTCAGATTGTTGGCAACAGTTTCTTTCTTTGAATTCGTTCGTCTCCTGCAAAGTTTGACTGTATATGTATTTTAATGTAGTGGGTATATCACCTCTGTTTCTCCATAAACAGTTCCGTACGTTTGAGAGGGGGGGGGGGGGGGGGGGAGGATTGTTATTCTTGTTCAAATAGATCACGCCCAGATCTCACATTGTTAGCAACACTGTTTCTTTGTTTTTCTTTGAGAAGATTTGATGGTAAGTATTTTTACACAATGCGTATTCGTACATTCGTTCTTTAAATCCAAGCCTGTTTATTGCCTGGCACAGTCCCATCTGGGCTTGTGGGCAAATCTTACACTGTGAGGAGCAGTTTCTTTCTATTTTGCTCTGTGAATGTTTGCGGTGCGTGTTTACCACAGCTAAATATTCCTGCACATCTTACCAACGACGGTTAACAGCCGTAGTTCACTGTTGCAAATCCCTACTTACAATGAAGATACATTCTCGTTTACACTCTTGATAACAGAATAACTTTTTTTTAATTATAATTATTATTATTTGGAATTGAAAGTTTAAGGATGGTCAAATCTACTTGGCCATCAAAAGTATTCTTTACTATAACTTTAATATCTCGGTTGCAACGGTTGCAGTTTTGGATGAGTACCATAATCCAAATATAAAAAATAATTAGTTAGTAAAAAAATTACGCCTTAAAAGTTAGAAGGATTTAAGAATGTATTCATATCCAAATCCTCGAAATCCTTGTTATTGCCTGCTAAGTGTGAAGGGAATCAAACTCGGAAACCCGTGCAATAAAGCTGAGCCACTTATATCGTTAAGGGGTACACGGTGGGCTCTATACATAAATCAAGACTCGACGCTGGGTTTTGTCAGCCCCATGTTTAAACTTCTCGCGCAAATGACTCCAGCCACAGACCTGTTATGCACAGGTACGTACTTAGCTCGTTCGTCTCACTGGCGTAATATTGGGCGCGTCTACAGAGCTATTTGAGGTCATAGTCTCACACGGCGGAGAGTCGGGTAGAGATTTTGGGTAGTTAAAAACGAACGTAAAGATGTGTTATATTTATTCTATGAAAATATTTTATTCTTATAAATGAAATGTCTAATTTGGTCAGATTTTTAAAAATCTATAATTTTACTTTCTGGTGTGGCATTATAATAGGTATACGTACGTATACATGTAACAGCAATGTATTAACTAAAAAAAAACAGCACGGCAATAAAAATGAGACTGCATGCAGTCTGGTGACAACAAAATGTACTAATGCGCAGGTGATGTTTGTCAATTATTAAATATTTGGATAGTTAAGCCTTTTTTGAACCTGCTCTTGATTGTTTTAGTAGCTCATAGCAGCGCTGTTTATTAATAGTTTTATTGGCAAATATAGAGGACTCAAAACTAACATAGATAGCGCTGCTAAGCAACCTCCTTTCAGCGCCATTGATGAATAATAACAATACAACAACAATGAAAATTGACAGCTAGACCACTCCTAATAGAAGTTTATTTTCTTGCCACCAGAATGCGTCTAGTGTATTTTGAGTGCTCTATAACAAAGCAGCAAATCTTTATTATTTATTTATTGTGGTTTACCATACCCAGAACGGACATGGAAGGCTACTGCAGGGCTGCTAGGCCCTCTTTAGCCTGTATTACTACAAACAATGCATTAAATTAAATTAAACAGAACATTACAGAATTGTATTATAGATATATACATCATTCTCATATCAATGACAAAATAAAGTGAAAAGTTATTTTATTACATAGTGGATCAAGGGATGGGAGGCGGAATCATCGCTAGGATGTTGGGAAGGAAAGGGTACTTGAATCTCGGTTGGCATCATATTCTACTTCGTTAAATTCAAAACAAACTCTCAACACTCCAATGTTATATTCAATACATTATATAAAGTTTGTATATTTTATTACTAGATTGGCTAAAGCAGGATCAAAGCTATTTTCCAAAACGTGTGTTAGGAAATTGCAAATATCTCACTTTGTCACTGATAATATTTAGCACATAGTTTTATTAAAATCATGTTAATATATAAATCTTATCAATAATGATTTGAGTGACAAACAATCAAATATTAACGGTTTGCTAGATTTATTACATTCTAACCAAATATTCTTGATAAAATGTAATAAGTATTTTAAGTAGGCCTATTTTATCCCACGTACGTACACAATGATGAAAATGATAGTATCAATGGAATGAATTCTCGTGTAAAAGAAAAAAAAAGAATTTTATGTCCGCTGTCCAACGTACATAATGTGAGTAATGTCGTTGCAATTATGTTCATCAAACGTATATAAGACGTTAATTTCTTTTAAATTTGGTAAAGCCGAGCGCGAGAAAAGTTTCACAATCGGATTAAGCGTTTATCGTGCTATTAGAAAATGAAATTATTTGATAAGATTGAACGTGCACGAATGCCGGATAGAGATCGTGTGGCTTCTGTTATCTTTGCCGGTTATCGTGTCAAGACGTTTCACGAGACCGGTTCACTGATATTGAACTACCTCGTGGAGGAAACCAGGGTTGCTTAGTTTAGGAACAGATCGGAGGGCATATCCGTTGGAAAATAAAATAATCGAAAAAAGTTGGCATCGCAAAAGAGGTTTATCAATAATAATAATCAATCAATAATCAATAATAAGGTTAACGTATTATCAATAATGAGAAATCAACGAAATCACTGCTGAATAACACATAATATTGCAAAGCAGATTTATGGTACAATACTTATTTTTCCATTTTATTTCATCTGTTTTTCTTACTTCCTTTCTTTTCATTTTTCTACTAATTACCCGTCACTCTTATTTTATTATCATTTGTATAATTGTTTCTTTAACTCTGATATTTCTGTTGAATATGTCTTTCCATATTATATTGTTTTGTCCTTGAGTCGTGAATGTTACTTTTTATCTGTATATGAGCACTAGTTTGCATTCAGTACATGCCAATTAACTATTTCATTCTATTTCATTATACTTGTTTCTACTAAATGTCTTCTTTGCATTCTAAATTATTATTTTATCATGATGTAGGAGATTTTTCTTTAAGTTTTCTAGGAATTCATTAGAAGTGTACTAGATCTAGTGTATACTATTACTGTTTTATTTTTATATTGCTGTATTTTATATTGTACAGTATATTATTCATTTTTCTCCTTTATAAATCCGTTCTATAACTGGAGATAGTTCAATGAATAAAATAAATGAATTCACAAACAAACCTTAGAAGAACTCTTCGTACTGAATCTTGTTGTATCTTGTACAGATATTTACAACAGTTATAGATGAATCAGTGCTGCCATGCGAGGCTCTGATTCGCAAGGTCCTGGTAACGATAGTTTTGTAAGGTCTTCCACACACATAAAATGAGAACTCAGATTCAGTTCTATTAACATCCTTCGAATATTATTCCCCGAAGAAATTTTTTCTGAATAAATACCCAGCCTGACTTAATTTTCGTTATTTTTGCCATTTTAACTAGCATTTTGTATAATATACTAGTTCTACACTTGATTCTGCATTTACTTGAATAACATTCGTAACAGGAGAATCTGGTGACTACACAATTGGTGCTCGCGCCTCACACGTCATTAAATACCTCATTTATTAGGCTTCCCCTAGCAAGTATAATGAAAGGGATAGTTAAGCCTTACAATCATCAGCCCTCTTTCCTCCGAAGTAAACCGCCACCGTCTTCCACTCTCCTTGCATGACTAGAAAGAACTGGGAGTATATTAGAGTTCTGAGTAATCCGTGCAAGATTGAAAACATCTCCAGTGAGTCTAAGTGCGAACTGGGGCAGGCATTTGTTTGCTTACTGCAGGCAATATCGATTCAGGGACAACACCGCCTAAATGGGCTTCTTGAAGGGGCCCTTCTTTTTTTAGACTATTCACTCATCCCCCTCTCAACGTGAGGAAAACATACTCGCGAGAAAGACGCGTTGATTTGCGATAAAATTAAAACCAGCGAGAGGATCGATAGAAACAAGTGGTTGACAAAAACTGGGTGTAGGCCCCCTACATCATTTATTGTAAACTTAGCTATCGCAATATTATTCGCCATGCTTGGACTTCGTACGATGATATAAACTATAAAGCGTTAGATTCGATAATAAACCCACACATATATTTCAAACCGGTAAAAGTGACAATTATTTTCAGAGAGAATTTAAAATATGAAATTACTATTCAATAAACCAATGTAGCTGTTGAAATTTTCTTACAAACTCTGTTACATTAAATACAATAAATTTCATACTCTAAAGCGTGATTTGTTACTTAAAACAAGATTGTAACTTTATATACCTTTATTATCTTATTTTTAAAGTTGCGTGAGATATTTATATATATATATATTTAAGATACATTAATCGTTTAAAATTGTAATTCATCAATCACTTTAGTATTTGATCTCATGTGACAGAAAGTAAAAACCGACCCCGCTGGGAATCCGAACGAGGTATCCCAATTGCTGGGCGGGCACTCTGACCAGTGACCACTGAGCTATAGAGGAGGCGAATTAAAATCTGTTCGTTGTTTGTAGATATATTTGGTTCGATTCCCATCGGGGTCGGGTTTTTACTTTCTGTCTTATGTAACACCATAATAATAGTGGATTTAATATAAAAACCGTATTTCATTTTCACACACACATATATATTATATATATCAGAGTCGTAGCCAGTCGTTCTGACGAGGGGACCCAGAGCGGTCTCGAAACGCGTTAACGAGGTTTTAGTTGAGTGTGACCGACGTGGCGTAATAACCCAATATATTTTTAATTTAACAAACATTGACCCAGGCCACGAAAGCCTCCATATTTTAATATATATATATATATATATATATATATTTGTTTTAATAATAACAAACTTGTGTTGTGTAACTGGTTAACGTTTAACATGTAATTGTGTTGATTTTATGTAGGCCAACACACGATTATGTACATCACGGACCCGCGTAATTAGTCCGTTAAATGTGAAATTATCTGTTCAGTATCCTTGTAACCTGGATAATAAGTCATGCATTATTAATTACTCCCTATACACTCGTCTGAAACATGGTACACTCAACACACCAACAAAGCCAATGAGCCTAATTCAAATCTTCTTGGATGTTTCAACAACTCCACGTCAGATCCTAGAAGCAAATAAAATTCTTTTGCAGAATTTACATCCATGCTGCACAAAAAAGAAAGTTATAAAAAAACGTTTGCGTGAAGTTGTTCTAGAAAAGCGAAAAAGTCCAGTTAGGTTTACGGTATTTTACACGGTAGCTTAATATGTCACAAAGAGATTTAGAACTTATTGTAGGACGAGTTGAGTTCCAGCAAAGCAACTGAAGCGTTTTGAGAGCATCTGTAATGCAAAGTAGGAAACAATAAAGAAGATGGAAGAGAGAGACAATGTAAATGAGGTTGGCTCGCTTCTTTTATCTTTGCTCGAGTTGAAATGCAGTCGGGACGATGTGTGGCAAGCGTTCTTACATAGAAGTTAATTTATTATTTCAAACACTCCTAGAGAGTATAATGAATATGACATCAGCTTCGGTGCAAGTTTCAAACTTGTTTTGTAAAACATAGCGGTACTGATAAAAAGTTTATGCTCGTTAGAATATTGTCAAACTTTGTTCGTAAGTGCATTAAGTAGGTTGCCTGAAAATGACGTTGTCAATTTGGTTCAGTCCACTTATAATAAAATTGATGAAAACTTTGACAAAACTATTGATAATGGAAAGCTGTTAAGTAGTATTAATAGTTCAATTTATTCAGAAACAATCTTCCAGAACTTTGGATTTTCTTTTAGTTTACTCTAGCCATATAGTTAAAAAAAACTTATCGAAATTCAACGTTAGTCTGTTATTCACTAACGCAAGGACGTGGTCCAGTAATCTAGAAGCCACATATTTTCTAGCCCAACATCTAGCGCGCATCGTTAATTTTTTAATGGTTTCGTGTCGCTCGCAGTGGGTTTATTTCTGCTTCCAGTGTAGAAAGCTCAGAATCGATTCCCGCTTCGCGCTTGGTATTTTTAACTTTGGAAATTTTCTTAAGTCTACCTGTAGATTACTGGTGTATATATAAACGATTTAACGGTGTATTTAGAGACATAGCAACGAAGCACATTATAAGTGGTTAAATGACTCCCACTGAATATCAGTTCTTGTAACTGAGTGGGCGACAAGGAATACAAATGTAGACGCTTTATTATAAAATGTATAATTGGCACATTTGCGTGGTCTACATAAACAAAATCTGATATCACATATCTTCTTTCATTTATACATTCCATTGCTTCCATCCTAAACACAGTTTATAAGACACGTGATTTTAACACAAGCAGACTGTAACAGTTAAACCTAAAGAGTTAAAATGCGACAAGTGGACAACCATACATTTCAGAATCTTTTACAATAATAGCGCTGTGACGTATAAAGTTTCGCCGCGTTTACTCACACGAAGTGTCGTCATCGATTATGGAATAGTCACGTGACGTATGTAACCAACCATACATATCCCACCGTGTGCTCTTGATCACAGAACATGTATCAAGTAGTTTATAGAAAGCGGTGGATTTAAATATTGGATTATGTTGGGAATTGAAGTAGTGTATAGAAAGCGGTGGATTTAAATATTGGATTATGTTGAGAATTGTTAAGTATAGAAGGCGGTGTATGGAGTTTTGGGTTGCTAGGATAGGAGATGGATTGTTAGAGTTAGCCTAATGTGTTGTTGATGGGAGGAGAGAGTGTACTGAGTTTTTGTGAGTTTGTGTATTACCTACTAAAAGTATATTAAAACTATCTTATTAATAATAGAACTTCTATTATTTCTACTAGGAGTAGTTTAACGATTCACACTTCGTGAGTACATACAACAATTATTGACATCGTGCGCTACTCCACGTTCACGAATCAGAAGTAGCGGCATTTTTAAGGTATTTATAAATTCCTCACTACTGTCTATATAATTTGTTTCCTCACCCTTCCTCACCTCACCTGTCATATGTTACTGAGGATAGGGTGAGAAACGTAACATTGGCGCCCAACGTGATTGTGGTCCGAGTATATCTCACGGCATTGCCCCGGGACCGAGAAGTATTTGGTAGTTTTTCAATAATACTGGTTGGTTGTCATCCTTAAGGGCAAACCAGGCACAATGAGTGATAGTTTTCATGCATTGCTGGCAGCGGTGGAATCCGTGATCCAGCAAAGACAACAGAACCCCGTAGTTGACGAGGCTACATACAATATGGGCCAACACATATTGTCAATTTTTAAAGAGGAGTTGCTACAGGAGGTACGCGGCCACATTAAAGAGGAATGTATCCGCGAAATAAACACAACAGTAGATGGTTTGCGGGACGAGCTTCACGAGATCCGTACGTCCGTGAATGCCCTCCAGGCGACCTCTATTGACATGACTAAAGACGTCGACGCAATGGACTCGGCGATTAGAACTTTTAAATATGATATGAAAGAGGTTTCGCGGGCGCTAGATAGCCTATCGCCAAAGTCGGGGGCAGAGGCACCACCCACCCCCAATGACGGTACGAGCTTGTACTTTAATTTGCAAGCCTGGGAGAGCTTAGCGCGAGGGGGGCTAAAATATAGTGGCCTGGACTCGGGCTTTCACGCAGTCGATTTTATGGACTCAGTGGAACGTAATTTTAAAATGATCAACATACCACCAATGCACCAATTAAACTTGGCCCTGCAATGCTTGGTAGGTAAGGCCGCGCAATGGGGAAGAGAACATCAGTTGTTGTTCCATTCTTTTGATGATTTCAAACAAGCTTTTATGAACAAGTTCTGGGGGCAAAAGGAACAGAGTCGAGTTTTGCAACACATTTATGGTGGCGCGTTTCAACCGGGAAAAAAGACAAGAGCTGAGTACTTTGCATTCTACTGCCGGATCACTCAACATCTTGCTAACCCACCCAATGACAGAGAGTTGTGCGAGCAACTTACAAACCATTTTACTAAAAATATTAAAGTGTTGCTTTGGAATACTGATATGTCTAAGAAAGGTATCAGTGAGCTATTAAAGCGTCTGGACGGCGATGAAGAGGACATGGGTCACCCGGCAGCGGAGGTGTTTGGCGGCGAACGGGCGCAGCGCAGCTCAGCGCACCCACAGCGAGGTACCGCGCCAAATGACCGCCGAAACAACGCTGGGTCGCAACAAAGCGGCAATTATCACACAGACAATAGGAAACCCAGTGGGCAACCACAATATACTAATTGGCGAGACCGAGGAACGACTCACGTAAGGACGGTTGAGGTCGAGCAACATGGCGAAGCCTACACTGATGAGAATTCGGGAAACGGGGTACGGTCGGAACACGAAGGCCAAGAGTTTCGACCGAATGCGTTGGAAGAGAGGGCCTAGACGAGACATGTCGACGTACTATATCCACCATTTACACCAAGCCGACAGAAGATTTGGTGGAGGATACACCAGTAGTGGGAACACTACCACCAAAAATAGAATGCCCCGGGCTACAAGCCCTAGTGCAAGGACAACTATGTGACGTGCTTTTAGATTCCGGTTGTGAGGCCTCCTGTATTTCACAAGTACTCTGGGATCAGTTGGCTCCACACCACGCCACCATACCAGTATTGCCAGTCGTGGGAGTAACAGTGGTGGGAGCAACAGGCAAGCGTAGTCAACGAGTCTCACAACAGGCCTATTTACAGATTATTGTTGATGGGGTTACGACAGAAATGGGTTGCCTCATTGTGAGAGACCTCGTGAAGCCAGTCATACTTGGTGTCGACTGGTTGAGTAAATTTGAAGTACACCTCGACTTCGAGAACAATGTAGTAACCATTGGGGGCACTCAAGTGAGGGGGCCGCTGACAACCACCTGCTGCAGTGACAATATTGGAAAGGGACAGGACCTGCTACCCGTAGCTATAGCATTTGCAGAAGAAATACCGATGCACACCTTGTCAATTAACAATATTTCTACTAAACCATACGACGTCCCTGATACCCCTGAGACTATAACAAAGGGTCTGCAGGCGATTATAGACGGCAAGGATATACTGACCAAGTCGGAAAGCCACGCGCTGCAAACACTTTTGACTCGTTTTGACGACGTCTTCTCCGACAAACCTGGAATGACTAAAGCATACGAATGTACTTTGAGAGTAGACAATGCTGAGCACTTTGTACAAAAATCTTACCCCATTCCTTTTACCCATCGGGTGGCAGCTGATAAGCACATTGCAACCTTAGTGGAGGAGGGTATAATTGAAAGATCTGAGAGCGCCTACATCAACCCCATTGTGGTGGTACCAAAAAAGGACAAATCGGTGAGAGTGTGTTTGGACGCCCGGGGAGTCAATCGTATTCTTTTGCCAGATCGGGACTGCCCAAATATACCGGAGGAAATACTCCAAAAGTTCGAGGGTGCTAGATACTTTTCTACTTTAGACCTCACAGCATCATATTGGCAAATACCATTACATAAGGACAGCCGCCAGTACACAGCTTTTCGTTATAACCAGAGGGTTTACCACTGGTGTCGGTTACCTTTTGGGTTAAGCGTTAGCTTAGGAGTCTTCACTAGAGCACTCGACCGCATACTGGGGCCTGACCTTCTGCAGTTTGTCACGGTATATGTAGATGATTTACTTATCGCGTCCACCACGTTCGAGGAGCATCTTCGACATATCGAAGCATTATTGTGCAGACTGAAATCGGCGGGTATGACAGTGAATATAATTAAATCGGTATTTGCTAGGCAAGAAGTGCCCTTTCTAGGCCATATACTTACGCCACAGGGCGTGGCCACAGATCCTAAAAAGTTGGACGCTATTACGCAATGGCCCAGGCCGAAAAACACGAAACAACTCAGAGCATTTTTGGGACTCTGTGGCTACTATCGACGATTTGCACATGGCTACGCTGAGTCCACCGCGCCATTATTGCAATTAACAAGGAAAGGAACGAAATGGAAATGGGACGACGACATGGACGCTGCTTTCAACAGGGTGAAGCAACACTTTCTACAAGCAGTCACGCTAGCTCATCCTGACCTTAGTCAGCCTTTCTATCTACAGTGCGATGCCAGTGCCATTGGCATTGGTGGTCAACTATACCAGAAAGACGACATGGGAGATCTAAGGGTTATATCTATGGCATCTCGTACTCTAAAGGGAGCTGAGCTCAACTTCACTACGACTGAGAAGGAGTGTCTCAGTATCGTTTACACCCTGGGGAAATTCCGACATTTCGTACTAGGCACGGACCTGACAATCCTAACGGACCATCATGCTTTGACATTTCTGACAAGCTGCCGTCTCCTCCCGGGAAGATTGACAAGATGGGTGTTATTCATACAAGAATTCGCCCCTAAACTCCAGTTTTGTCCGGGAAAAGACAACGTCGTGGCTGATATTTTGAGCAGATTTCCCGTCAATACCACTGGTGATTGGCCATCCGACTGTCACGCCGACAACGAAGTGCTGATTGCAAAAATTGAGGCTATAATTAACACAAAGTTAAAGATAGCGCTACAGAATATTAAATACCATCAGCGTGGTGATCCCCACCTTCGGTGTATAATCGACGCAATGCAAGCAGACCCCAGGCACACTAAATACGATGGCAAGTTTCGCCTATACAATGACTGCCTATACCACAACATGTTCCAGAATAGTGTGGCCTGGAGACTGTGTATTCCAAAACGCCTAACCCACGACGTAATATGGGCGATACATCGAGAACTAGGACACTTTGGACCTGCAAAATGTATACCTGTTCTTCAACAGCATTTGTACTGGAAAGACATGGCCCGCATGGTCAGAAAGGTTTTAGCATCCTGTGAGACTTGTCAGAAAACCAAGGTGCCCAACAAGACACATCATGGGTCTTTTAATCCTATTCTGCCAAAAGCCCGTGGAGACATCGTCGCCACAGATTTGTATGGGCCACTCCCGACGGGCCAAGGGGGAGTCCAATATATTTTAGTGTTTGTCGATCTGCTGACGAAGTTTGTGTCTTTGTACACATTACGACGAGCGACTGCCAGGGCGGTGACTGCTAAGGCAGTCCACTACATCAAGAACGTTCAAAAACCCGGGATGTTTTTGTCTGACAACGGCACACAATACACGTCACGTCTTTGGTTGCAAACACTTGCTGAGCATAAGGTCGCGGTTGGCCACACATCCGTCCATCACCCGCAGTCCAACCCAGCGGAGCGAACCATGCGCGAGTTAGGCAGAATCTTCAGAGCATATTGCCACACAAAGCACACTGCCTGGCCTAGCATGGTCCCAACCCTGAATACGTGGCTCAATGTCACACACCATGACGGCACCGGGTTCACACCATATGAGCTACACTATGGCAGGCAACCGCCACGTGAGATGGCAAAGCTCATCCAGCTTCCAGAGGATAATGCCGCCGACAAAACTTTAGACTGGAAGATCGTGATGGCTAGGGAACGGTTAGCAACTAAAGGCGAAAGGCGAAAGCTGCGACATGCGGAGCAACACACAACAAAAACCGTCTTCAAAGTGGGTGACAGTGTCCTTATAAAAACACTTCACCTATCTAGTGCACTCCACAAGAGCACAAGGAAATTTTTCCATTTATTTGCTGGACCATATTACATATCAGCAGTGGCAGGACCAAATGCTTACCGACTTCAGGATGCAGCAGGCATGGATAAGGGAGTCTACAATGTAGTTAATATGAAACCATTCATATTACCACGTCAGGGAGGCGAATAGTCACTATGCGCCCTGCCAGCCACGGTTGGTTCGTGAAGAGGTAGTTTGGACTGATGGTCAGTTTCCCAGCACAACCTCTTCAGGGGGCAGTGTAACCAACCATACATATCCCACCGTGTGCTCTTGATCACAGAACATGTATCAAGTAGTTTATAGAAAGCGGTGGATTTAAATATTGGATTATGTTGGGAATTGAAGTAGTGTATAGAAAGCGGTGGATTTAAATATTGGATTATGTTGAGAATTGTTAAGTATAGAAGGCGGTGTATGGAGTTTTGGGTTGCTAGGATAGGAGATGGATTGTTAGAGTTAGCCTAATGTGTTGTTGATGGGAGGAGAGAGTGTACTGAGTTTTTGTGAGTTTGTGTATTACCTACTAAAAGTATATTAAAACTATCTTATTAATAATAGAACTTCTATTATTTCTACTAGGAGTAGTTTAACGATTCACACTTCGTGAGTACATACAACAATTATTGACATCGTGCGCTACTCCACGTTCACGAATCAGAAGTAGCGGCATTTTTAAGGTATTTATAAATTCCTCACTACTGTCTATATAATTTGTTTCCTCACCCTTCCTCACCTCACCTGTCATATGTTACTGAGGATAGGGTGAGAAACGTAACACGTATGTGACAACTACCAACCTAAATCTAGTTGAATCTCGTTCTTATGCCTCCGTTATTGTTTGTAGTAATACTTCCATCGCGTCTCTTGGCAGGCGTTGTCTAGGCACATACCTATCGAGGCTAGACTAGGCTAGAGGCGATGCTAGGCCATAGGCATGCAGTGGACAATAACACGCAGGTACCGGGAAATCTCGTGGCGGCGAATTTCGTCAAAATAGAGCGCTTGGAGCGACCGTCTGTTTCTGAGAATTATATAGCTCACATTGCTTGTTAACGCGGTGAAACTTTACCTTCCAAACTATCCAAATTATGGAATGTTCTTTGTCAACAGGTATACAACTTATATGCGTCCTACAGTAATGATTCCTATTAATGTCGTTCCACAGCAACTTTGTGGCTGGTGACGTCACAAATAAGTGAGGCTTGCCCAACCAAATGTGGGTATTGGTTGAAGCCGCCCGCTGATTGGCTCCAACATGCCCATCTGTGACGTTCTTAGCACCAAAGTTGCTGTGGAGCGACTTTAACATCCGTTCTTCGCCGAAGGTGTTAGTAGGCCTACAACATGAGCTCAATAGATAGAGCTGATGAGGGTGCACACACAACACCATCTCTCGGGATATGAGTCAAGTAACCACACGAGTATTTTGATTGGTTGACAACACGTCGTACGCAATCTTACTTCATAGCTAACACGTTGTATTATGAACTCACGCCCTAACGGGCCATTACGTTTTATTAGTACGCCGACATTTCTTTAAACTTTTAAGCGATTTCCCTTGTCCTTTCAAACTTTTTTTAACACGCTCATGCAAGTTAAATGCGAATTTCAGGTAAACAAATTAAGAACAATATTACCTGCAAGAATAAGTCCAGTGTTTTAATTACTATGTTCATCACTGCATTTCAAACGTTCGTGACCTACACAACGTTAAGGTATAGGATCTAAGTCTATATATTTCTTCTTACTATCCTCATCTTCAGATGTCTAACTCAGACTACTCCCCGCTTTACACCACCCTCTTTTACACTAGTATTGTTACCTCTTTATTCGCTATTGGGTCCCATCTTAGATTATCTGTTGTATACTAATCTACGTATAGCTGTATTTGAAATAGATCTCTCAATACTAGATTTTTCTTTACTTTTTTCATATAAACAATTCGTGGATGGTTTTGAAACGTATCTCCATCATTTCCTCCCTTTGCAATTTTTGTATTTTCATTTTTTCGTAACCATTACAATGCATATCCTGGATTATCTGCTGAACGTATTTCAATCAAGGGCTGCCTCTTCAATATTTCCCTTCAATTCCTTCCATTGGTATTATTCTTTCTGTACGTACCTCAAAATGTGCCCAACTTGACCATAGTCTTCTTTATTAATTTGATATTTAATTGAGTTTGCTTTGCTATAATGTAGTGTTTCAAAAAATGGAAACAAACTGAAACAATCGTAAATGAGATCAACAAATTTGTTTCGTATTTTTGGAGGGATTAAAAACTTTAAAAACCTTACAAACAAAAACGATTCCTAGGGTAGTAACATACGACGGCGTGTTTGGAGCGTTGCCCTGTGGAATTCAAGGTGAGCGGCGAGACACTGTCGCGCTTCTAGATGAACGGAAGATAAAGTTGAACACTAGAAACCATGAGGGCGACCCAGACACACAACGAGAGAAACGTTTCCAGGGAAATCGCTAAAAACGAGGAACCATATGTAAAATTCAATTTCGTATTCAATTTCACTTCTTACTTTTCTCTCTATCTGCCCGATCATCCCCTAAAAGCTATCGAGCCACGCCCACATAAAATATTCCCTCAAGTTCGGAACATAAAGCTATGGAGGGTTTTCCGGGGGGGTCGTATGTTTAGCCTACTTACAGATATTACACCCCCATGCGTTGGCCAAGCTTTGCACCTCGTATGGTGAAGAAAACGAGTGGTGTTACCTGCCAACAATGAAAAGAGCTTTGGGATCAACGTTAGTACAGTGAAAACTGAAAAGGCTCGCACATCTATGAGAAATGTTTATATACCCAGCTCCAACGCTCACTCGAGTGAGACTGCTTTCATAAAGTAGACTGACGTCGTTCCAAATATATACATATTGTTGGATTTAAGAAACGGTAATTATAAAAACAAACTAAGCACACATTATTTTTGTAAGATAACTGATAAACCATGTATTTCTATTACATACATATTTTAATTCAACCGCCAGTCAAGCACACAGTTTGAACGGAAATCAACAGCTTCGGTCTTCCACGAAGCAGAGTACACCAGCCTCAACAGTCACGCTGACGACTCACCGTGTTTGGGGTTTGCAATATTCATATAAACAGTAAAAACATATCTCTTTCAAGTATAACTATTATTATTTTTATTTCTATTATTACAGCAATTGCTTTAAAATCTACGACACAAGTTTTACTATGAATGAAGTAACGATCTCCCTCTGACAACGAAGACTTCGGTTGTAAACGAGAGGTGACGTCATAGTGGCAACGTGTTGCGACCTCAGCGCTACGGTTGTAAACGAGATATGACGTCATAGTGGCAACGTGTTGCAACCTCAGCGCTACGGTTGTAAACGAGAGGTGACGTCATAGTGGCAACGTGTTGCGACCTCAGCGCTACGGTTGTAAACGAGATATGACGTCATAGTGGCAACGTGTTGCAACCTCAGCGCTACGGTTGTAAACGAGAGGTGACGTCATAGTGGCAACGTGTTGCGACCTCAGCGCTACGGTTGTAAACGAGATATGACGTCATAGTGGCAACGTGTTGCGACCTCAGCGCTACGGTTGTAAACGAGAGATGACGTCATAGTGGCAACGTGTTGCGACCTCAGCGCTACGGTTGTAAACGAGAGATGACGTCATAGTGGCAACGTGTTGCGACCTCAGCGCTACGGTTGTAAACGAGAGGTGACGTCATAGTGGCAACGTGTTGCGACCTCAGCGCTACGGTTGTAAACGAGATATGACGTCATAGTGGCAACGTGTTGCAACCTCAGCGCTACGGTTGTAAACGAGAGGTGACGTCATGGTGGCAACGTGTTGCGACCTCAGCGCTACGGTTGTAAACGAGAGATGACGTCATAGGGGCAACGTGTTGCCACCTCAGCGCTACGGTTGTAAACGAGAGGTGACGTCATAGGGGCAACGTGTTACACCTCAGCGCTACGGTTGTAAACGAGAGGTGACGTCATAGTGGCAATGTGTTGCGACCTCAGCGCTACGGTTGTAAACGAGAGATGACGTCATAGTGGCAACGTGTTGCAACCTCAGCGCTACGGTTGTAAACGAGAGATGACGTCATAGTGGCAACGTGTTGCGACCTCAGCGCTACGGTTGTAAACGAGAGATGACGTCATAGTGGCAACGTGTTGCGACCTCAGCGCTACGGTTGTAAACGAGAGATGACGTCATAGTGGCAACGTGTTGCGACCTCAGCGCTACGGTTGTAAACGAGAGGTGACGTCATAGTGGCAACGTGTTGCGACCTCAGCGCTACGGTTGTAAACGAGAGGTGACGTCATAGTGGCAACGTGTTGCGACCTCAGCGCTACGGTTGTAAACGAGAGGTGACATCATAGTGACAACGTGTTGCGACCTCAGCGCTACGGTTGTAAACGAGAGATGACGTCATAGTGGCAACGTGTTGCGACCCCAGCGCTACGGTTGTAAACGAGAGGTGACGTCATAGTGGCAACGTGGTGCGACCTCAGCGCTACGGTTGTAAACGAGAGGTGACGTCATAGTGGCAACGTGTTGCGGCCTCAGCGCTACGGTTGTAAACGAGAGGTGACGTCATAGTGGCAACGTGTTGCGACCTCAGCGCTACGGTTGTAAACGAGATGTGACGTCATAGTGGCAACGTGTTGCGACCTCAGCGCTACGGTTGTAAACGAGATATGACGTCATAGTGGCAACGTGTTGCAACCTCAGCGCTACGGTTGTAAACGAGAGGTGACGTCATAGTGGCAACGTGTTGCGACCTCAGCGCTACGGTTGTAAACGACAGATGACGTCATAGTGGCAACGTGTTGCGACCTCAGCGCTACAGTTGTAAACGAGAGGTGACGTCATAGTGGCAACGTGTTGCGACCTCAGCGCTACGGTTGTAAACGAGAGATGACGTCATAGTGGCAACGTGTTGCAACCTCAGCGCTACGGTTGTAAACGAGAGGTGACGTCATAGTGGCAACGTGTTGCGACCTCAGCGCTACAGTTGTAAACGAGAGGTGACGTCATAGTGGCAACGTGTAGCGACCTCAGCGCTACGGTTGTAAACGAGAGGTGACGTCATAGTGGCAACGTGTTGCGACCTCAGCGCTACGGTTGTAAACGAGAGATGACGTCATGGTGGCAACGTGTTGCGACCTCAGCGCTACGGTTGTAAACGAGAGGTGACGTCATAGTGGCAACGTGTTGCGACCTCAGCGCTACGGTTGTAAACGAGAGGTGACGTCATAGTGGCAACGTGTTGCGACCTCAGCGCTACGGTTGTAAACGAGAGGTGACGTCATAGTGGCAACGTGTTGCGACCTCAGCGCTACGGTTGTAAACGAGAGATGACGTCATAGTGGCAACGTGTTGCGACCTCAGCGCTGCCATTATTGTTTACCCACCGCTTTTTAGTCACTTGGGATCGTTTGCATTGTTCAGCATGTAGGCTTCTAGATGTCTACACGAGGTTCTCTTCTCTTAGCCATTGAGATTGTGTTCATTCCATTGGACACATAACTCCATTGACGGCCACCACAAGCCTCGAAGGGTTGACTTGCTATCTTGCTATTGATACACCAGTCAATGAGTTACATCAAACAAGTTGCTAGCTTCACATGAACGGCGCCCCAAAATAACCGGTCATACGACAAGTGATTGGGGCAAACCAGCGAGCCTGAATTTAAAATACTTTTAAAATAGGTAAAAACAAACTTAATTTAGCAAGTAACAATATGTAGATTAGAACATTTCGTAAATTGCGAAATAATAGGAAAAGTGGTATTTATTTGCAACAATTTTATGCTACCTGCAACTATGGATCAAAGCAAATTAAGAAAAATCATTAAATAATCTAAAATTTAATACTAAGGTGCGTATTGTAAATGTACAGCTGGCATTCTAGTCACCTTTTTGTGGCTTGTTTGGTTTTGAAATTATAAAATCTGAATTGATAAAATAAATAAAGTGGGATAAATAAATGCTTATTGAGGTGTCTTTCACAAAGAGCATCAGCCATAAAGAGTTTTAACAAAAGATACACACTTAATCGACATCTAAATGTCTTTCATCATTGGGAAACCTGTTGCAAAGCCTATTTTGAAATAAATTCTACACTTCTAATCTTTATTAATTTACATAAAAAAAAAATCCATTCAATTCAAGATTTTGCTTATCTGTTACTCATTGAGTCATTGTTAAAGTGGAGTTGAAACGTAGGTCTATTCGGAAAGGTCTGCAGGCCGGTCTGGAATAATATGGGGTAGTCAAAGCGCAACGTGATCGTAGTTCAGTTGGAAAGTTTATCAGATAGTACAGAGGCCCAGATGGGAATAAGTAAACGGTGATTTTGGAACCGTCCTAGCAACGAAGCACTCAATTAATTAAAAGTTGATCTGAATCGGCCTTGTTGATTCTGGCATTTGTCCGCAGGTATTCGCACTGTCCAATCACTGATTCATTTGTTTCATATTTGACATATCGATCTTTGATTGGTTATTGCTCACTCGTCGGTGGTGTTCGGAGCCTACAGGGTTGGTTACGTCACTTTAAATTAAAATCCCCCACTGAAAATTAGTCTTGTTACTGAGTGGGTAGACTCTCAATGTGAATTTATTTTATTTTATTTAATGCACTGTGTTGTAGCTGCGTTTATCTCAGTCGGTAAGTGTATCAGATATAAAAGAGACCCAGATGGTCCTGCTGCCGTAGCTGTGTTCAATGGTATTTCAGTTGCGACAGGTCTCACTTGGGTTGGGTCTCACCTAAATGGTAAGGGTCTTAGAATAATCATAGCCTAGTTCCATCCTAGGCCAGTTGGAACACGTTACCGAATGTCTACTCGGTAGTAGGTTTCAATTATTCTGTTCACAAGTAACACGTCATGTTTTAATTGTTATATTTGGGCACAAATTCAAAGTTCTCATTAGTCTCTGTAGACCAGTCTTAAACCAAATACATAGTTTGATTTATTTAACTATCTACTTTATACCAAAGAATCTGTCTGGTTTATGATCAAAAGAAGAATGCGTATTTTTCAAAATTGTAATATCCACATTTATAATGTACACAAATAAATTGCCTTCATTTGACAGAAAACCACTTTGATGAAGTTCTTTTTAAAATAATGGCTTTGAAATTACATAATTTTCATTTCTCACTTCTTTTGACACCGAAGAAATTGCGATTTCCATTGAATGTAAAACATACATGCACAGTGGGAGGGCGAGTAATATAGCTCCACTTCATCATCCCAGTGCTGAAACGACATAAAAATAAATCAATGGTTCAACAAGACAGCTTCTCAATTTTCTTTCCCCAGATGGAGCTCTTTACCGACCCTACGGAATGAATGCAATTTGAAACCGACTAAATTGGTGTCATATCAATATTCAGTAATTGTCATCGTGCAAAATGAAACGGAAATAAATTGAGTTAAAAAGTTTAGATTGATTGCTGGTTCTTGAGTGGGGGGGGTCCTAGTTCCTGGGTGGTGACAGGCATCGCCGTCATTCATCACAAAGAAATAAAAGGAGGGGGAAAATGCTTACTTCCTCTTCCTTCCTTTACTGGAGCCCCCGAAGGAGAAGTTTTGAAAAACTTTGTCAGTGAAGATCTGTCACAGCCTCAACTTATGTAGTGGAGGCAATTAGGGCTATGACAGTGCCGGAAACTTTATTTAGAGGCGTGAACTCTCTTGCATTTTCCTGCCTGTATCTCGCTTGGTTTTGACTCAGACACGCAGCGTTCAAATATGGCATGTTCCTCCTGTAGCGGGTTACTCAGGCGAGGGCAATAAACATACCAATCTTCGTAAGTCGGCCTTTTAAATTATTCGTTGTTCACGCGCCGAGCAAAACGGAAGACGTTTTATTTATTTACATGTTAACTCCGATTCCATTTATGTCGGCCCATTATTGCCATTTTGCTTTGTTCACTGGGCACTTTAGACTTAAGAAGGTAGTCGTAAGTGCTTTCGGAGCAAGGTCGCAGCACCATTAAAAATCCAAGCAACTGTGACAATGACCTACTTAAAAGTCAAAGTTGACCCCTTGAATGAATCTTAAGCAGTCTCAGGGCATTCTGACGCATCTACAGAGTGTTTCACAATGTTTATTTGCATCACAAAAACACTTTCACTATCTAGGACCTAAAATGTTCAATCTGCTCCCCTTGACAATTACAGAAAAAAGATCTAAGACAACTTTTACAAAAATGGTGTCTCACTGGTTGACTGACAAATCAGAACAAGAAGTTGAAGACATAATTAAATTACAACCTAATAGACACAAACATACATAACGACATTTAAACAGCTTACACATACCCTACGTATAAATTCCTATCATAAAAAATAGTATTGAAATGTAAAATTGAAAGCAATAAAAACTGAAAGTGCATCAATTATAATATTAAGGAATTAATCATAGTCCTCAATATCGTCTCGTCAACCCACAAAATCTTACAAGTTATTTATAATTTTAAATTAAATGCATAGTTATAGTCTAGTTTTTAAGTTAATACTTAGTTAAATATATTATTTTATTCAGTACTCCACACACCAGATAGTATACCTACTGACTCACAAGACTAACTTCTGTCAGTAGGTATTGATCAACGTAAAAACAAATATATTGTATTCATATTGATTTGTAATATGTGGTAATTGAATAAAATTGAATTGAATTGAATTGAATTGAATCATTTATATTCAAAACATTAAACAACCTAGACGAATCAACTAAATATATATTTCGACGGTCAAAACGGGAACGATGCTCTTATTTACTTAACAACACTCATATGAAGTTGGTTTATAACATTTTAAACGAATAAGTTTTTGATATAACTGATAGATTCAGAGAGTCAATAATATTTCAGTTATGATACAAAAACAGATTAACCAGCTTCAAAACTTCATATTTGTGCTACTGAAATTGTTTGTGTGTGTATTCCAGAAATTACCTATCTTCAGTGTATGACACTGACACAGTGAAGTACAGAATACTTAGACATCAATGTGTCTTACTAATAGCGGTGTTTATACGAGTTTCAGCTTGTTCTTCGCATGTATGCAATGGGATGATAATAATGGTAAGAGAAAAGATAACCCTTGAAATCTTGCGTCGAGTCATTCATAGTGGTTAGACCGAGACATTCTCGGTTGGCTCGTTACTACCTTTTCCAAAAACGTTAGCCCCTCCATTGAACAACAACAGAATGTCGACATATATTGAGCAATAAATAAATAGCTCACCATAAAAAGTAGCGATATCATAGCAACGTTGAAAACTCGCTGATACGATATGACTTCATATTGCCCTGAAAGATGACGTAGAAACCTGCAAGAGTAGGCTCGCGTGAACTAGACTAGCCAGCAGGGAGATTCTCTATGAGAGACAACAAGTGTATCAGCGGCTTTGTCGTCACTGAAGGAGAATGCAAGGCGGTGATTGGCTCATCGCCCTCTTTTAACAACTGAAACCGGTGATAAACTTATCGTCTGCATCCATTCAGAATCAGGGCGCAGGAGTAGGCTCGCACTTGATGGTATGGAACTGGTCGGAAGCCCGACAATACTCGGTCGAGCCAGCTACCAGTCAGGGTTTGTCCAAAACCCCTATGTGACGACAGAAGGCAACGTCATAATATCACCCCATTTGGTTTCACACACAAAAAAAGAGAAAGAAACAGAGAAAAAAAGAGAGGAAAGTGAAAGTACATACTCATTGCTTGTATTTCTTGGTTTAATAAATGCCAGTCAAACCACATTGCGTAATGGACCAATACCCGATTTTTGGTTTAGCTGTAGGATACCCAAGCAAGCCATTGAAACAAGCATGTTAATTAGCAAGCTCTCTTAGAACACGTACTTCTGCACTTAATGCAATGAAACTAGCTTACTCGCCGGCAGCCTTACACACAGTCGACGCACAGCAAGTTGAGCCAGCGACATCCAATCAGAGACAATAATACCCAAATATCATCACAACGGGTCGCGAACCTAGGATATCACCAGATAACGATACTGTATCGATTTGAATACGCTTTTAACTGTACTCAACCTTGATTCCTATAGCACGGAAGGCAGTCAAACACGACACCCTCCTTTAACCTCCTAGAAGATTTCTTTTGGCTAAGTTGTGTTTCTAACACCAACCCTCCGTAGCAAGCTCTTGAATTAATAACATATCCCCACAACACACTCTCTGCTCTCCTCGTGTCTTTCTCGCTCCCACTATCGAATCAGTACATCTTCTCACTTTCTCCCCCCCCCCTTCCGGCCCCTCCCCCCTCGATCAAGATCAATGTTTCAGGACGAGTCTGAACCGAGTACAAATATCACCGGCATCCAATTCCGAGCTATGATTGAAACGTGACGTTGGCTCAGGATATTATCCAGTCGATATTGTGGCCACATGGAGACTCGTTATTGCACGGATTCCGTTGTAGTAGCTCTACAATTGAACGCTTGCAATGTAACAGTCCTGGATGGTATCACTGGACAAATATTACTCAGAGTAGCCTAAAACGATTGATCAGTATCCAAGGATAACGTGGATATAATGTTTACATCTTAGAAGCGCATAGTTCCTATTACATTAGCTTTTAAAGTTTAGAATTGTGTAACTTTCCGCTCTTTCATTGTGAAATGGGCATAAGGTCAATACACACAATCAATATTTTACAATCAATAATAATACCACATTTGAAATTCAAAATCATTGTAGTTGACATTTTAATTTTTAATGCTTTAATGTTTCTCTACCAAAAAGCTGTCTGATCTCCGTCGGTATCTATTAATGGTGAAATGTGACACTCTCAATGCTTGCTATGGACTCGTGCTATTTATAAAACAAAATCTCTTACATGTTTGTACTAACGCTTCAAACTGTGTTATCGTTTATGAATTCACTGGAACGCGAGCTTATGTATGCTTATGACTACTGACTGAACGGCAGCTCTACTCGAATCCCGTGATTGTGGGGTGAGTCACGTGACTATACTGACAGCGATGATGTAAAAGACCACCGCATTTGTTTTATGTGGAATTTCTGTCAGAATACGTTTGCACGTTCATAGAGGTTTTGGTGTTGGATATTTCGTGCATGTCTCGAGTGACACCTCTTCGTAGTAACGTGCATTATGAATTGTTTGCTTTAGTTGAAGAGAGAAGTGATATTGTATTTACTGTGCTCGCAATGTGTATAAAACATTATACACTGCATGGTATTCCAGTTACATCTTCAATGTGATATGTTATAAATACTACGTTATTTAGCTACGTTTTTTGTAAATGTATTTATTTTATTATTATTAATGTTGTGTTATTGTTTTTCAAATGCGCCAATATAAATTCCAGACTAAAATGTTTAATGAGTGAACAAATCATGTAAGATGTTTAATTGTACAAGATTTTTATTTTAATATATGCCAATGTGATTTATAACAAAATAAACAAGAACATATGTTATAACAGTGCAAAATCTATATCATTTTTGAGCTCATAGATTTCTACCGACTTCTGAAGGAAACCAAAAATAAAAATGCACTGATATAAATATCCTCCGGTTATAGCTGTTGACGGTTGGTCTGATCTGATGGGAATGGAAGTAACAATATTTCCAATCAACGTTGAAACATCGGTAGAGGTAGCCTCTAGCTTTAAAACATGACACACAAATAGATTACATTTCCATCACAGTCTTAAGGCGAATCCTGATATTTAGATAAAATTTCAAATTTTGTCCCCCTCAATTGGTACCTGGAGTTAAAGAGAACGCGTTATTATGTAATTCAACTCTGACAATATTTGTTTATAACAATGACAGATGATAATGTGTGTAAAAAACTATTCTAGGTTTGTAAGTTAGTTAGTCATGTCATAAGTTACTCATGAATGAATGAAAACGGGAATGTTTAAGAACGAAATCAATGAAACACAATAAAATGTCCGTAAATGCATGTTAAAAATACTCTTATGAGGTTAATTTAATTTCAAATATGCTATACAGTTCAGTCGAGGCCGTCGCTATCGTACGAAGTGTAAGTATAACGAAGGCCTCGGTTCAGTGCACAGATAAGCACTAACAGGCCTATATGTAAGCGAGATCATTACACCATCCTCTTTTATATTTGATTACAAAAATATTAATGCAAAATACACCTAAATATTTTAAACAAACGATTGTTTATATCGAAGAGCAAAACCACACACGCTGTATCAATAAAATCATCACATACTATGACAGAAGCTAGTTTGTATAAGTAGTTGATATCAGAAGTTCATGTTTAATGAACTTTATCGGTTTACACGTAGGATCTAGAAACAGTCTGCGTTACAACTATAAAATTTAAAAGAGCGATATAAGTGTAACATAAAAACATCTGATTTCCACTTGTTCATTATTTCGTTTATAATAAATATTATTTTATTGTATATTGATTTTTTTTTTTTTTACATTTTTATTGTTTATTCATTTAGTTTAGTAATCTAATAATGTAAATTCTGTGTACATTAAATACATTCCATAATTAATATTAACACGATGGTGAATGATAATTGTTAACAGTTCGTCACATAGGGATTATTTGGTGTATGAAGATGAGTAGGCCTAGGCCTACTACAATACTTACGGTATAACATACTATGGCTATACATTGCTCTAGTCTCGTCAGGTATACAGATCGCCATCTCTTTACTATCTTACCTTTTCGTGTGACCAACGTAACGGTGAAACTACAAGTGGCTAATACTTCAGAATTTTTCTTATCCTGTAAACTAAATTACCCTTATATATTTTAACTATTATACGCATAGACAAAATGCTAAATAAATACAAGCAACAATGTTACAATGAACACCGAAACCTACGTTAATCCTTAACTTCGCTTCTGCGACGAACATCTGCGAAGTACCCAAGTAAGATAATTGGAAATAGCTAAACAAGTTTATTTATAAGTTAACAGTAAAACGATTCGGTGAACACCTAATTTGTACGCTCCGAGAGTCACAAGACAACTGTGTACAAGAAACGAAGCAAGCATGCCAAGTTACTTTAAAAAGTCTTCTTTTCGACTTTGTCCCCTTATAATCCTTCTTTTGAGTCGACAAATCTGCATATTGCTAAAGTATCGAACATGCGTCGTAACGATTTATATGGCATGCAAATCCAGTGTTCGCGGAGCAGCGCTGTAAGTAAGGCGACAGGAAAAAACGTTTGAGAGAGAGAAAGAAACAAAATGACATTTTAATGCGTAATGAAAACTTAATTTACCATGGAAATTCTTATTCGGCATGCTTGAGTAATAATTCTTACCTCACGCTGGGATGAAGCTATCACTTTGTGTGCAGGCATTTGTTATGAAGAAGTTAAAGAAAGTCTCGGACTTGGGAAAATAAATACTGCACTTCTTTTAATTTGGTAACTTTGTTAGCTTAGTGGGTCTATGAATTATAAAAGAAAAGCTGTGGATTTATGATTCTTTTGTGTGTTCTCTTTATAATTGCACGGGCTGTCACTCGGTGATATAAATTTTAAATAAAACAGTACGCTTACAAACATGGCTTTATTTACTTCTTAAATCATAACTTTTTTCGTACTGTCATCCTCAGATTGAATTATCTTATTTATAAATCTAGCAGTAAGGTCAGAGTTAAATGAGACATGAAAATTAATTATTTCATTCACTCGAACAAGTACAAGTAAGAAGCAAAATCTTAAAGAAAGAAACATATTTAATAAAAGGAACAAATATTTCCAGATTTCTTAAGCAAAAATTACAACAATAAAAAAGTTTGCTTAACGACTGATAACAATGGTTCTATATCTATACAAACCGCATGGTATTCACTTCATTATTAGACTAATTTCAGTTGTAACACTTTTCCTTAAAAAGCCTACTTTAAAATTATTTCGCCGGCGCAGTTGGCCGAGGTCGATTAGGCGTTGGTCTAGTAAACCGCGGTCTCTGCGTTTCAGGTTCGAATCCTGGCTTGGGCATGGATGTCATGTGGCGTTTTTCATCCTCATAATCACCCACTCACCGTCTCGATTAGCCTCGTTGCAAAAAAATGGGACGTAAAACCCCAAATATCACCATCAATTTAAAATTATTTTGAGCAAGGTTGTGCATGGCAGTTTGGGGTCTGTACGTTGTGCACATAGCCAGCTCTCCCTGTCGTTTGAGGCAACAAAGGGGTCTGTACGCTGTGCACGTAGCCAGCTCTCCCTGTCGTACGAGGCGACAAAGGGGTCTGTACGTTGTGCACATAGCCAGCTCTCCCTGCGTTGAGCCCACACAATGTTCGTGCGAGTGGCGGAGTCAAAGCCCCCCTTTACATGTGTCCACGAGCCCGGCATCAAAAGGCTGCTTCTTTCAGTTTCTTTGTGACCCGGCGCCTCACCTTCGCGCACACGCAGGCAGCAGCTATGTCACGGGGGGATAGCATTGTACCATGGCGGCGACCCGCCTGTAATTATCCTAAAACCTTTAATTATCGCCTGGGGTAAACTCGAGCCTGGCTCAAGGCTTGAATGGAGCTTTGAAAGCGCTCATCGCTAGAGAGATCTGGAAGGGGCTTACACAGCACAGATATTGGCCAAGTGCTAAAAACCTATGGTGCTGCTATAGCTGGCTCTTAACAATAATCCACATTACGAATTTACATCAATTTACTTTAAAGTTTCCGTATTTAAATCGGGGAATCGACTGTAAATTATTTGAATAGGCTTCATCTGCAAACCCTAAAGCTACAGGATAAAATAAAATACTATATCTAAATGAGCAGAAATGAATTCATCGTGTATCTCCACTGATGTTACACAGATCACCGCCAAGAGAACTGATTGAAATGTTATTCGATACGCCACTATTACCTTATTGCTCAACTTGGAAATTGAAAAGTTGCTGGCATTTTAATTTAAAATATATAGATCCACTTCTTTTCTCCCAAAATGATTGAAATCATTCCATTTTTAGAATATTTCTGTTCTATGCAGCGTTGATTTGAAAGTGGCAAATAGTTAAAACTGCCGATTTATTTTATTCGTGTGTCGCGGTATATTATTATTGTCCTGGCCGAATACCATTTGGGTTGATCATATTCTCCCTTAGTGGCATTTTGTCTTAAAAAATAGACGACTTTTGTAAAATAGACGAGATATTGCAATAATTATTGAACGCTACAACAAATTAATGTCCTGTATGAATACTTGCAAATATTTGAATGCATTCACGAAGCCATACTCTCAGAAGAATGAACTGCTCGCGCAGTTAGCCTAGTTGCCAAGGCGGTTGCCAGAAATGGGACAATGACATTCAGTAGACATGCATTCTTCTGCCAAGTTCAATCTTGTAAATCTTCGAAATATGATAACATGTTTTGCCTAAAAGAACATAAAATAATAAAAACGATTTTGACCAAGAAGATTTGTGTGTAAATATGTATGGTTAATTCATTTTTATGTAGTGACCGTTGAGCGCAAGACGAAACACGTGTTGGGCTCAACTTTATGTGGTAGTGGTGACCACTGTCCCTAAAGGGTTCTTGTTCAAAACTTGTGTCGTTCTATTATTCATTTGGCAAAGCCGTGTGTATTCATTCTTGTACTAAAGCACACCCCTGCTTCTTCATACATGCAGGCCTCCTTAGCGGACTGAACTACCCTTAGCGGTAGCTTATACGTTGGAGCGCTGGTCCAAGAAGAAAAAACACAGAGGCATGGTTTCGAATCCCTCTAAAGACGTGTAGTTTTTCTAGTTTTATCAATACTTCACCCAAACATACATGTCGAGTCATTAGTCGCTTACGCTTTTGCGTAAGTCGATTGAAAAAGTCCCACCGCTCAACGAGGCTTTGTTCGGCCCACGGAGCAGGTTTCGTTTCTTCTGTGACGTCGACCAACGGGTTCGATCATGTAGCTGAAATCCCCATCATAATTAAACGTAAATAAAACTCTTGCCAAGATTTTGATAATGTTACATATAAATGGACAATCCCAAGATCTTCCTTTACCCCGTCTGTATCTGGATCACAAACTGTACCAACGGCCAATGTCGATCCGGTCCATCCAACGTTGACCTATGCTTAGTTTATATCGATTCGATACATCGGTCATCGCCTCAACAAGTTGTTGCTTTAATTAAATTAGACATGAAACTACATTGTCAAACATGCGAGTAAGTTTTTTAAATGAATGATACAGTTTTTCTCAGCAACGAAAAAGAGTATTGAACATTCTAAGAAAGACGATAGAAACGTAATTGTTATCGTAATGTGTTGCCTTTGGTATTAGAGGGGTTTGGCGTAGACCCTGATTGAGAGTATAGTCTTCTTGTAGCGTGTCTCTGCATCCATACCTCTCGGTCTCGACATTTACATACCCTCCCTGGTCACGACATTCTTCACCCCTTCTCATGCCCGCTCTTAAACCCCCTACCCCCGCACTCCCTCTAATGAGACACCCATTTTACCCTTCTCTATAAATTCTCTTTCATTGTAAAATGTATTCGAAATATATTAGCTGTTTGGTAATAACTCGATGTAGTACTACTCTAAAAACCATCAACTATAGTTTGTATCTCAAATTGTATTGTCCTCTGTATGTCAAGGTAAAACGAGGATATTATCATTTTTATTGCCATCCTGCACCGGCTTACTTGCTCTAACTAGTTGCAGAGAAATTAGTAATAAAACTAAAATAGCTATAGGTCTCTACAAGACCTATACAACCAATCAAAAGGTAACAACCACTTGTACCCGACTGTGAATCATTGTACTAGAATAGGTCTCTGGATGAAGCAGTCCGAAGGCACAAGTATATCTCACGGTGCGTCGCCGATGGGTGCTCTAAAATTATTTTACTTTGTAAGCTTATAAATATCGTGTTTTAAATTGTGTTTACAAGTTAACAAGTGGAGTTTGTCAACAAGTGGTTTGTTATATAATACTTATTCGATATTGCTGTAATGATTACAAAAATATTAAAAAACAACAGAAAATAGCTTTGTTTAAGTGATTTTCACGTGTTATGTTTTATAAAATCGACTTGAACACGAAAAATCTATAGAACAAAATAATATCTGTCAACACGCAATATGAATTATTGAACACCCTCAAACGACCTTTTCATTATACATGAAGTATTATATTATATTGATGCTGTTTTTTTTTCTCTGCTCGATATTCGTTTTGTTTTCCAGTTCATCTGTACTTGATGAGCGGCGTTGCGGTATCACTTATCAACCTGAGAGTTTTCCTGATATACAAACGGTGACAGCTGCCGGCGACAGGGACTTCACGCAGATATAAAACAAAGCAACCAACAAATTTCAGTTGCCATAAAAATAACCACTCCAGCATTTACCTCGCCGCGTTAATATTTATGGCACAATTAACAAGTATGCACTGTTGACCACTTTTAATGGCCATGCAGCCATCTACCGTGCACGTTGTGGCTGCCTGACTTATGATTGGTTGGAATTTATACAACGGAAGCATTCCATTGCAGCTGACAAATGTTATACGATTATTAAATAAATTGTTCAACATAGAAGGAGCTTAAATGCTTCAATTTCGTATAAATCTTGAAACAACATAATAC
Organism: Isoperla grammatica; assembly: GCA_945910005.1. Classification (NCBI taxonomy): domain Eukaryota; kingdom Metazoa; phylum Arthropoda; class Insecta; order Plecoptera; family Perlodidae; genus Isoperla; species Isoperla grammatica. The sequence goes on along the minus strand of OX246737.1, from coordinate 37,430,525 downwards.
GTTCACAGTTAATCACTTAAGCTGAGTGAAGTGGTCTTCTGACAAGGAGCCATTTTACGTTGACGATTTTGCTCGTGGCGCTATAAGATCGTTTTTGGAGCTATTCATACTGCATGTTTGATGTTATAAATACCAACGTCTCTTTATCTTTCAGCGGTAGGTTACGGCTTTAAAAGCCATGTATTTGTAACCAGGCATGCTAGTGCAATGATTTTGGCGACGTGTTTCTTTATCTATTTCAATTGATTATATTGATAATCGTGGGTGGGTATTACTATTGTTAGAGAATAACTAATATTCATTTTACCTTCTTGAGTATAGTTATTTAATATCAGTGTGTACCGCGTCATATAACACAGATTTGAGATTAATGTTTTGAAAAATGGAAGCTGTAAAAACCGTAATATGTTTTAAAAGTTGTGTATGTTTTAATCCCATCAATGAAACAAAGATACCTACGTGTAAATATTATGTTTAATTTTTAAATAATATTTTCAAACAGAAATCCATTGAAATTCACTATTTCAAAGTCTTTGATGTAGAAATTTCAGCTGAAGTGTAATCTCAGTTCTTAAAATGCGATTAATTGATGCAAGACCGTTTCCAGTGCAGTTTGGCTAAAACGATATTAACTATCCCAAATAATACTTAATTGTTCTGTTTAAATTTTTGAAACCTTACTTTAGTGGAAACATACCTGTTTGTATTTAATTTATTTAATCAGGGTATTATTACAATGTATGTTAAATCAAAAACCCTTTAACGACAATACAATAATTGCAAACAACAATTTGGCACACAACGTTTTGGGTGATGTGATGTCGAGATGGGTGTTGATGCAATGCAGATAAAGTGAAGATGTGTGTATTACGCACTGGTTGCAAAGAACAGGGACAAAATTAAAGTTGGCACATGGTCTACTTGACACAAGTGTTCCAAGAGAGTCCCATGATTTGCAGGCTATGTGAAAGATACTTCTTCTTTAAGTTGGTTACATTGTTACTGAAATAAAAACCCGGCATTCTGAACCCAACGTACCATTCCAGAACTTAATTCATGAAACATCCGTACATCATCACGATTACACTATGTTATATATAATGTATGGAAATATTTTTACAAATCGATGGACACAAATGGCGATCATGTATCGCAAAATCAACAACTAATCCAGGTTCCTCAGTTGTGAATTCAAAGAATGTTGTGTATTTCTATTTTCTTCACTGGACTTCCAAAACACATTCATTATAATTTGTAATTTGTATTTTAAATCGCAGATGAATAATTCTTTTCCGGAATTACAATTTGGGTTTGCATGAATTGATTTATCACTGGGATTTCGAGAACGCGATGAACTCGAGGAGTTTGGATGGCAAAGAAATGTCTCCAAGAACTCACCAATTACCCAAACCAAGAAATGGCAATCCTAATAAACCCTTAAAACTGAAGATCAATTGACAACGAGATTTTTATATTTTTATTTCTAACTCATAAATTGTTACAAAAAGGGTACAAAACTCGGATCTTTACTATACATACCTGGAATGGTTTCCATAATCTAGCTAGACTATAACTAAGCATATACGATTGTTTCCTGTTTATTTTACAAAACAGAACCGCTCCAATGAAATTTTTGTGGTGTGGCAACCGATACCATCTCTACAACGTTCCATGTTACCCACATGCTACTTTATTGGTCTATATTTTTATCTATATGTGCCAACGACTTTTAGACGTGTCACAATTATTTACACAAAAAGCAAAATTTCGCAGTGATTTAATAACGGTCGTTGAATTTCCCCAGCGTGGCATTCGTTGTCGAGCGTTGCATAGCCGGCCAATATTTTACAGATTTGTCGATCGTTATCGCTTCAATTAGGTCGTATATGAAAATTGTGCGATGTTTATCCGAAACGCGCCCAACGAGTCTTCCAGTTCAATATGATACAAGCCGTGCATTCGCTTCGTATAAGAAGCTTTGCACAAACGCGATTACAAAACCATTTTCTAAAACCAATTCATTTATATCTCTGCATTGCAGTCGAGTCAACAAATGTAATCCTTAGAGCGTGTGGGCAGTCCGCCAGTTAGTATATATAATGGTCATTGCAATAATGTGTTCGCTTCCCCAGTGCAGTCAAATCAGCAGTCTCCATGATAGTTGTCCTGTTATGCACCAGTTTCCTATTCTCCGTTTTGTTACATTTAAAAACAATTCTTGTTTCGAGAACTAAAAACCGCAAACTCAGACAAAAGACAAAACATAAAAACAAGAAAATGCAACTAAGAATAAAGAAAATGATTTCATATTTTCTTGAAGACATTTCTTCAAACTTTCGTTTTACTCGGGAAAGAAGTGGAAATAATAACAAAAGTATGGAGTTTTGTTTTGGTGCCTGAGGTTGTATTAAATCGCAAACTGCGCTAGTTTCACTGTGACAAAGGCACTTTTTAAAATCAACGTCTTTCAAGATAACTGCATTACACCGAGGATCTAAAGGTATAAGCATCCAAACCTTAAATGTGGCGTATGTCCTCACAAATTGCCAATTTGCATCTTAATTTTGTGTTAGATTTTATAATAGGTTGAAATTTTCATTTTTTTCGGAATAACATTAAAATCGCATCTTATATTGTAGGGCATGAAACATAGCATACTTTTCTAAATAGCACTTTTGTCCTTTACTAGAAGTCTTGATAGGTAGAGCGAATCGGTTAGTTAGATGAGAATTGTACCTTACGTTGAAAGTTAGGTTAGGTTAGGTTAATAATTATTATAAACCATAAACGCCTAAATAGGTCAACACTACTTTTACATGTTCTATCTGTTAATTAAGGTAACTGCATACAATTAAAATACATATAACTTATAACATTATTTCAAATTAATTAGTATGTATTTCGTACAATCGGAACACTTCAAGCATGTGTATATTACTGATAACAAGAAAAATTAACTTCTTTGCTCCCAAATTATGTAAAAATCAATAGTGATAGTTTTCGGGAAGTTCTGAGAACTCCAGTCGTTCAAAACGATAGACAGTCAGTTATTTCCTGACTTCAACTCCAGAGATGACGATGATGGAATAAGTTTATATTTTCAACTCAAATCTTAGCTGTAACTAACATGGTTCTGTCTGACGGAGCGCTAACCGTGCGCTAAACCTCAGAGGCGTTGTCTATCATTTGTTTTATAACTATAAGCGTTTTTATATCTGATTTTATTTTATTTTTAATTATCACTTTTATTATATTTAACTTGAACTTTTAATATATGTCATATTGACCCTGATAAATACGTTTAAAACCACGTCGAACAGCAGCTTTCAATAAAAACATACCACGTAGCATAATCAGCGTACTTATCATGTAGATATCTTCAGGATAATCCCCACGTGTTCACTAATCCTTCTGCTAGTGAGTACAGAACGAACCGTTCTGATGATGTACTCGGCAACGTGCACGAAACGTTGATCCTCAAGATTAGTGACACGTGTAGCAGCTCCAGCCCAGAACAACAGCGCTCCATCGACTGTTCACCGTGGCGTGCTTACGAAGCTCGAGTTCTGTTGGCAGTTTTTACGTGGTTTGTGACGTTTTGATCGAGTCAATAGACTACAATATAATAAACCTATATTTTTGTATAAACAATGTTAATAAAATAAAGTAATTCCACACTCATAAGTGTTAAATGTATGCACACGTCAGGTATACATGTTTATGAGGGTACAATATTTCCAAAATTGTTGTACATAGGATTGTACCATTATAATTGAATAATTAATTATAATATTAGATACACACACATAATCTCCAAAATATCACACTTCTTTCAAGATGTTCATGCTTTCTTTAATACTTAGAGCAATTATTAATAATTTCGCCCTGTTTCAATACTGGCATTGCATCTTTGTATTTATTTATAAAATATCTAACCTAATGAGTTATCAAATTGTCTTACTAAAGTCACAATTATTAATTATGCATAGCTATAAAACTAAACATGTCACAAAATTTACCTTTGGTTAATGTTGTGAGAGATTGAATAGTGTGTTAGATCAAGGTTCATCGAGATTGAGGTATTGCTCAATACGAACGACATTTTGTCCATATTGTTTTATTTTATATATCAAGCAATAGCAATTGTACTACAAGTTTTCCCCGAATAGGAATCGAACCCAGATCCTCAGATTGATTGATTGACTGTTTGGGGCAAACTGATATTACAATCAATGTCGCTTCATTCACTAACCATAAAACTTGAACATTCGTAGTAATATACATACGGATATTTGGGTTCGATCCCCAGTCGGGGCAAAATTGTATTACAATTGCAACCGCTTCATATATATATATATGTATATGGGTTCGATCCTTTGCCGGGGCTATATACCTCCATTTACATATAGTAAATTACTCACATGCAGTTCGTTCAATAACAGGAAATGCACTCTTCACAGCAGAACGTATTGGAAGTTGGAACATCAATATGCATTATGAAGCAAGAATATAATTTATAGCAAAATGATGTTCAGTCTTGATCATCCATTCTTTTACTTATGGCAATACTACCAATAGATACATATGACAAATATATTTAACCAATATTATATTATGATGGCAGCTTCTTGATATGGACATAAGTTGGGAAATATTCTTTTCAGTTATAAAACATATTTACAAAGCAAGAAACAAATAGCTAAAAGCAGATGTTAGTAACTGAAACAGAAGCAATAGAAGAGAGCGAGAGAATTAGAACGAGTGTGACGGGGTGTTCGTAGTCCACACTACCCTATGCCCCGGGTGTTTTATGACCATGAGGACACTGGGCGCGACCAAACGACCCATTACGACTAGTGCTATTGCCCGATAAGGGAGGTGCATCTTCGCGCAGCACAGAGGCCTTCTTTATGCCCCCCCTACGATCATACCCACCCCCGACTTCGATTAATTCGGGATCAGGGTGCTTTAACAGACATCAGCACTTTTCTAAAGATTTGTAGGCTCAGCCGAAACGAACATTGACCCTGTGTTTGGCTTGCGAATTAAGGTGAACAGTAAACACTAATATGTGACATAAGAGAAGTAATTAATTTATTTTATCTCCTTGATAATTTGAATTGAATACACCTAAACACATGTAATAATTTATTTTCGTAGGAATACCCGTTATAGGGTGCACACCAGCTTAACCTGATGTGCCCCTCTTCAGGTGACTATAACTAGGTTAGGGTGTTTGGATAGCTAGAAAGGAATGTCCGAGGGCTATAAGTAGGACTAAATCCCAGCATTCGCCTTAACGACTGAGGAAACCTCGGAAAAAACCTTCAGTCAGGACTGCCGGTGGCCGGAATCGAACCGGTGACCTCCCGAATTAGAGTCTCGCGTCTTATCGCTGAGCCACCTCTATCGGTGTACACACATTAGTGCTTATTAGCAACGTAGCGAAATTATTAGTTCCGAAACATATAATCATAGTTGTTATTATTATTAATAATATACGTTTTTAATTTTATTGTTAAGGGTTATAAGCAGCATATCTTTTTTTATAGAAACAATACATATAAGTAAAGGTGCAATGCTTGATTCTCTTATGATAATAATAATATATGATGATGACGATGATGATGATAATAATAATAAACTCGAAGTATTGTTTGATAAACAAAAACATAAACGATTATTATTATTAATAGTAAAAAGTAAAAACACAATTTAACAAGTCAATCAAAGTGTTGAATTATTATGAGTGGTAATAGTCATTATTGCAATAATGATAATATAAATTTAAAAATGTCGGAATAATAATTAATAATAATAATAATAATAATAATTCTTTATTTAGCCAAATGCTAATGTAATACATAATGTACATACATATACAATTCATATGGTAAATTTGATTTTAACAAATTCTGTCATGTTCTTTACACTTGCTTGCTGAACATTAATATCATTAAGATATTTTACAAATTCATTATAGAGCTTAAAACCATTAAAAGTCAACGTTCTTTGCGTACAAGTTTTACAAACCTTTTTAACATTAATATTTTTGGAAAAACGGGTGTCATGAAAATGAATTTCTTGATTTAACTTTAACAATTCCTTTAAATATGGTGGACCAATATCATTTAAAATATTGTTAATCATTTTTAAAACCTTTAAAGCATATTTTTGTCTTACACTTAAAATGTTAACAACTCGTAACATATCATTAATATGGGTACGTTTATGGCATCTTAGTACAGCTCTCATAGCTTTATTTTGAGCACGTTGAAGGATTTGCATATCTTTGTCATCAATATTAAATAAAATGGACCCACAATACTCAAATTCGGTCCTTGTATTTGTATTTCATTGTTATGGAATGTAATAATCGTATCACGATAATAATAATAAACAATACCATCATTTGAATTGTTATTATGTGACAGTTATTTACAAGTAATAATGACAAATGCAAACGAATAAAGCTCTCAAAGAGCTATCAAGTTAATAAACATAACACGGCTGACTTATATTGCCGTTCCATGTCAGATTGTCTCCAGGAAATTTTAATCTCTTCCTCTCTGACGCGCAATAAAAGATAAAAGCTTGTATTTCATTTGAGGATTTTAACATTATCGTTATTTGATCTTTATTACAGCTTGTACACGTAATCATTTCGACATTTATCCTCTTGAATTGCCTCTCTCCCTTTCTCCACCCCTAGTTATAATTATCTGCTAGGGAAGTTGAAGACGAAGGCGACGCGCACTGGCCGGCTATCGATCACATTAACAGTCGCTACTTAACAACTACACTCTGTCTGGCAAACATTCATACTTATTGCCGTGTATGACAATGAGACTCTTCCAGGCGGGTGTTTCTCGGTTTAATGGAACTTCTGGCGGCTCTGCTCAGTACAAGTTTGCTCTCTCAGAAAAACAAATTCGTAAGTATTAAATAAATATGCCTAGAGAGGTAAAAGTTTGAAGATTACGATGGAAAGTTTGACGATTGATACTGGATACCTTCATTTTCTAAACGTTCGAAACGATAATACATATTGTTCGATCATCAGTCGCAAATAATCAAGAATCATATCGAAATATATTGATATTAAATTTTATTTCATTGGTACGTTTAATGTGATTCGTACAATCATTTTTATTTTTTGTATTACATTTTACATAAATTGTAGGTGTTCATGACTGTTCAAAGTTAAACTTTGAATATTTAATAATTTGAAAAACAATTTCTATGAATAACGCACTGAAGTGCGTGCAGCAAAGGTTTGTGAAGTGGCTCTGTAAAAGGAATGGTCTAACTCTAACATATCATCGTGACGACTATGCTGATTTGTGCAAGAATTCCCGCTTACAAACCCTTGATGCAAGGCGTAAAATGCTGGACGTGGTAATGTTTAAAAAAGTCATATGTGGTGATGTGGATTGCCCTGAGTTACTAGAGGCCATTCCCATAAATGTACCTGTCAGGCGCTCTCGCCATACTTCGCTTTTCCACCCCCCTACTGCTAGGTTAGATATTAAGAAATACTCTTTCATTCCTAGAGTTATTGGCCTGTGCAACAGCTCACAACTAAACCATGTCGATGTTTTTTATGATAGTGTGCATTCAATTAAACATAAATGTTTCAATAATATTACATAATTTGACGCTGCATGGTGTATATGCAAAACGTTTGTTAATATGATTTTATAATTGATTGTCTGCTCAATTTGTATTTTATATTCTTAAATGTTTAAGTGTACTTTGATGTTGTTGTAATAATGTTGTATTTATTGTATTTTATTATATCCAAGCATCTCTGGAACGTATACCTCGGTATACATCTGTACTGGATAAATAAACCATAATAATAATAATAATTATAGCTTTCATAGTCATGTTATTTCTACCTAGACCAAGGTACTAAATCCCCACCCCTCTAATCTACTCGTCAGTGTGATCTCATAAAGAGTACTTACTTCAGTTATATCGTTGCCAAAGCCTTTTACGATGAAACTATACCCGGCTATTGTTTCAAGTGAAACATTGTTCATTGTGTGGTCCATCGCGCGTTTGCGACGAATTAATAAAGCTTAGGTCATTCAAGTGTCAACTTTTAATAAACTATTTAATTTGAAAGGAATGTGCACTCAGAGTCAAGTAACTAAATGTTGCTCATTTCACTGAAAGAATTACTGAGTCGTTATTTTATCAAGTGGGACAAAGAACGTACTTAGTAACTAGGGAAACGAGTGGGACAAACAAAAGACATTAGAATCCTTCTTGAGTTACAGTCAGGACTGGTTGGTTGCATTATTATAAAAGCGCAGCTAGTATTCGAAGCAAGTAATTAAACCTAACTAGCGAGAGCAAAGTTATTTTACCTCCGTACACGCCCACGAATACGTCTATTAACTTGCTCCAGGTCTGGTAGTTAAACTATACTGAGCACATTGCATACGTTGCCTGACTAAGCGCAATAAATTGTTATTTTATTTGGGTATCACATTAAAATTGTAACAAGTGTAGCGGAGCCATTATAAAATTGATGTTTTGATTTCAGATACCCTTATCTGAAGAATGTATGCTGGTTTTAAATAATATAAAATAATCGATGATTATTTAGAAAATATCAAACTCAAACAGTTAATCAACAATAAGGAAAGGAAAAACGTTTTATCTTCCTGTTTTGGTACTGCTCGGCAAGCTGTGTTCTGTCTTGTGCAAACACACGAGAACAAAATAAATAAATACAAATGCAAATAAATGAAGCGCTTTAGTTTACGAAGAAGAGTTCCGTCTTGACATATGCGCTTCTGATTTAAGTTGTCTATGTTTTGTGCGCAATATCACAAGCAAAGGAGAGAGAAGACAACCATCTTGAATTTTGGTTCTTAACTTGAGACAACCATCTTGAATTTTGGTTCTTAACTTGAGAAACATTACTGGGTAAAATGTCAGAACATTTAAGGATTTATGGTATATTTTCTGCATGATCACGTATAGTGATGACGTCACATGGCTGGCACGACGGAACTTGGTCATTTTGTAGCTCATAATCGCTCACACTGCTTTTAAAGGCTGTTTACGCAGAGTTCTTAACTAATCAAATTTTGTGCACTCGTGAAAGTGTACAAATAAACCCTTTTAGCAAATAACATCGGTGTTACATAAAACTATAGAACTTTTAAAACTTCTAAATTACTAATTAATGAATTTTTGTTTGATTTAACTCTCAATAGTGCTAATAAAGATAACGTGCTACAATTAACATTGTTCGATGCTGTACAATGCATTAGTTCAAACTCTTGAGACTTTCCTTTTAGCAGAGTTGTCATAACTGATTGATTTCAATAGTATCCTAGTGTATTCGTTTGAATCCACTATCAGACATGGCTCTTCTAACGCATTACAACTAAAGTGGGTGAAATATCCCGCATCTGTTAGTGCTAAAAGCATAACCCCATCCTTCCTGTCACTACAACTTATCTGTGAGTGTGATGGAGTGCGTAAGTTGGGTGATCTAGCAGATAATGACAACCACACACAAATTACTTTAAGAATATACTTCACTAACTTGTACATTGAGATTCATAATCTGCCTAGATGAAAACGCGTTAATGCGTTTTAAGTGAACGTTCTACACTTGTCCCGAAACAGCCTTACATATACGTTCTTCATTGATAACGGACTAGTATCCAATCAGCGATCGGTATTATAAATTGGGGCTCGCTGGTTGGCCATGAAACAGTCATCTATGTAAAAAGAATCTTCAAGGTTGTTGGCGATGGTTATAGGTGAACATTGCGTTGCATGTTTGCATCAGCTTTCCGATCTCATCCTATTCGACTGATTTAGTTTTGTTTATTTAGCCAAAAGTTTAAATATACGTAAGTTTCATCTAGACAGATGTTAGTCGATTAATGGAGTTAAAATCCAGCCCGAACTGGGAATCAAACGTTTGACCGTCTAAATTGTAAGCAGGAATAAACACAGCAAACCAAGGGGTAATTATTAGAATTAGAGGTTAGATGAAATAGCGAACTATGTTCGAATATCGCCTATTTTTAAATAAGTTGTAACTGCTTTTTTTAACAAATAAAAATACTTATTATTATCATTACGCGAATACTACGAAAAAAAGAGCTATCGACGTAGCAAATACCTGTTTTTATGCCAATGATGTATTGAAATGTTTTTACTAGAGTAACCCAGCTACGCGTAGAATGTTTTCACCCCCGACTATAGCAGAAAACGGACTCATTAATTTCAGTAGTGAGATCGACTAACTCGTATTTCGTAAATCGGCGAGAGAGCAACAAAACTCGCGTCGTCATCAGTGGTATCCTGCAATGGGCCAACTAACATGTCCATTTCATGGTCGGCCGCCGCCTCGCCTCATATCGCCATAGCTCGATGCCACGGACGGCGAGGATTAGCCGGAGCGGAGCGGACGCCGCGATGGTTGTAAATGATTATCACGATGACGGTGATAGAATACGACAGATACACTAATGTGCCGAGCATAAAGTGAACTGTCGTTATCGACGACTGACCGATCAGAACGAAGTGGCACCTAAAGTGCCCCTAAAGTGGTTCCGCAGTAACATTGTGAATGCTGACATTATCGATGAGAGTAGGACTTTTTCAAATACTGCCATTTGATTGGCCAAGAATGCTTTACCCGTCTATGACATCAGAATCCAAAAAGTTGTTGTGGAACGACTCTACACAACTCACTTTTTTCAGCGTTCGGGTCTGTTCTGTCAGTGTGTTACATTTTTGTTATGTAGCGTGGGAAATTTATTTGTATCTACTTGTATTACTTATTTTAATTACATCATAAATAAAGAAGATCTATGTTCAACAAAGAGAGGTCGAGAATTTTATAATCTTACGTGTTTGTTAATGTCTCATAAAGGGTATTTAAAAAAAAAAAAATAGCATTATTCGGAGCTATAGATAAATGCACAATAAACAAATACCCAGACATTTTGAGCTGTGTCGACCACTTTTAACAGTAATGAGATATAGTAATATATGTCAATTACTGATATTTGGAGGTAATGCCACTTTTAAGAGGAGAATAGTTAACTTGGACACTGGGAACGCGCATTTCAAAGCTTTTATCAACGTCCTTGTCACACATAAACCACCAGGTTATTCATTAGTACTCGATAATGTATCGGTAGTATGCAGGTTCGCCCAAGGGTGTTAAAATTGTTGTCTATTAGGAGTGTAAATGTACTAACGCAGCAGTAGAATACAACACTCTTGAGGACCATTATTACAAGGCCAATACTGGGTGAGGTCATGGATCTAGATATCATATCTCTAGAACGTACAAACTAATTTGATGACGACATTATTGTCACTGAGTTAGTGACCACGACAAGACAAATTTCATTTTGCATTTTCAATTAATAACGGCAGCACATTCTTTCAAAAATATGTGACACACGAATTTCTTTACACAATATTAAAAACAGACAGCAAACAAAATTTTTTGTACCATCTAAAAATATCACGTTAAGATGTGTTTTATTGTTTTAATATTACAGAATATAAATACTCCAGTTCTACTATCTATTTCATTCTTCCTAAATGTATCTGCCTGCATTATTCAGAGCTACGTCAGAAAGCTTTCTTGTAAACGCGAATTGCCTCCAGTGGTGGTGACAATTTGTCCCTATCTTGCGTGATCGCTGGCATTCACTATTCTTACCTTGAATCCGCCCGGCCTAAAATATTTATGGGACACAATGACGGCCCCAGGTCTGGTATACGCAGAGAGAACAAAAATGGCGCGAAGAATAATTGAAATGGAAAGTTTAGAGCGTGTTTAAATATTGAATCGGAGGAATGACTCTTGAGTCGTGACAATTCACCACGCATCAATACGTGGTTGAGGTTGTTTGCTATTTTCCCCACACATGGTGTGAGGTATCTCGAAACTTCAAGATTTTTTGATTGGGCTTAGTATCGATCTTAAGTCTTAAACGAACTGTTGCATAATTTGTATCTTCTCAAAAAGAGGGCGTGGTGATTTGACTTCGAGCACAATTACCGGATATTCGAATCGTCAGAAATTATGAATAAATTAAGTGATTAGCTTCCAGGAAACAAATGGATTTGGATACGTCAGATACGTGTATACGGATTACGGAAATACAAAAATAATTTAGTAAATCGATATGAATATAATACAATGCACTCTACAATAACGTTTGTTTAAAATAAGTTTTCAATCGTTATTTTGATTAACCATAGAAAATCTTAAAATGTATTCACAACAATATATAACAAATTTCACCTAGGGTAATTTTTAAGTCTATAGTGGTCAAAACTTTTACAAACAGTATTTTATATTTTACAAAACGTTGAAGTAAACCACAATTTTGTAACGAAGTTAGACGATTTCCGTATCAAAATAATGCATGTCACTCGGCAACAAAGACGTAGCTTAACCCTTTGTTTGAAGAATTAGTTACCCGTAAAATAAGCTTCTATTGTTTATGTTTCACTGTGAAAATCGTGTTACAATGAAGGACAGCTTCAAACAATGTAGTTAATTTTTAAGGCGCCTCCACACTTAGAAGTATTTAAAATGGCTACTGCAAATTGAAAAGGTCAACAAACGTTGCCTAGTTTTAGCACTTAGATATCCGAAACAAAAGTGTCTTTACTCTGGTCGTCAGTCGTCACATTAGCTATCCGTGATGCGCAATTTTGGAAGGTTCTATCAAACATGGCGACATTGTCTCAACTGTACTCTTAATGGATTTTCTAGAAATTAAAACACTTATACCACATTCACAGTAATAAAAGCAAGCGCTTACTTTTGTTTGATATGGTTACTGACCGCTATTTGTCATCACCGTTCGTTTCCAATATTGATTCGTAAATTAGATGGGAGCAAGAGAGTTGTCAGACACTTTCTGTCTGACCCATAATTTACATATATCGACAAGTGTAGGCCTATACAATTTAATGGTAACATAAATCTTAAGGTGCAAGAATATTTTTTATTAGTGTAAAATATCAATATTCTTAATGCTATCAAATTGGAATATACGAAATATGATACAAAAAAGGTTAGTAAATAAACCATTAACAATAATAAAATAACCTGCTGGATCCAGGATAACTAAATATAACTTAGAAAATCAATATCCGTTTTCAAGTCACTTACTTCATATATTTTATTATTTTTCACATAATATGTTAATACAGCAAAGTGGCATTATAAAAATACAAGTTTTAATTTAACAGAAGACATATTGTAATTGTAACATTATTATTATAACCGATAGAGGTGGCTCAGCGGTTAGACGCGAGACTCTAATTCGGGAGGTCACCGGTTCGATTCCGGCCACCGGCAGTCCTGACTGAAGTTTTTTTCCGAGGTTTTCCTCAGTCGTAAAAGCGAATGCTGGGATTGAGTCATACTATCAGCCCTCGGACAATCCTTCCCAACTATCCAAACACCCTAATAACCTAGTTAGCCACTTGAAGAGGGGCACATCAGGTAAAGCTGGTGTGCACCCTAGAACGGGTATTCCTACAAAAAATTATTATTATTATTAATATCTTTATTATTATTATAACTATACTCTGCATGAACATGTAACAATATGGTAAGCGGTATGTCGAGGAGAAGATTGGCTCGATGATTACTATGAAATGCAATGACTTCGCCACAAAAATGCATAATTAGAAAAGATAACAATTATTTTATTAGTTCTTAACTAGTATAAATCGTGTTTTGAGTGATAGCGAACTTTGCTTCACACTCGATATGTACTGAGCTTTCAGTGCTACATGTTTGTAATTAAGAGGTAACGTTAAACCCTTGTTTCACGCTCTGTAATGGCATCAATTTACACCCACAGCTCAATTGACTTACTGGGTAATAGTAGAAGCACTGTACATAGTCGGTGTGTAGATATCTAAACTCCATATCCTTATTTATCATATATTTTAACCTACATCTTGTCAAAGGGAGATTTTAATACAGACAGGCACATATTAACTTCCTTTATTTACGGTAGCCAGCCATGTTTTATATTTTCAATTAAAATGTTGATCTTCAAAGTCTTTGAATTAAGCCCAAGCGATAACATGATATAGCCAACAAAACCCCTGCTTCTCGACGCAATTGAATGTAAGGTAATATCACACCAGTGTGAGAAAAACAATCAACCTTCATTTATTATTAGAACATAAAACAAGGGTAGATATTTATTTCACTTGTTTTACGATTCAGAATCAATACTGTGTAATATAAGAATATTATTAACACACACGAAAGAAATGTAATGATTTTCATATATAGATATACATTCAACAATATTGTGTGGTATTTTTTTGATATTACAATTTGAAAAATAACTCAGAATATGTTGGATTCCTGAAGAAAATTTATAAACAAGAAACAATTCATTTCAAGGTTTTTTCAGGACTCATTTTTACGTTACTTTGTTGATTTTTTATGAACATATGTCATATATCATGAGTTTGGATACGAAGGAACTAACTAAAACATTTCGCATTACGGGACATAGGCATGGTCCACATAGTATACATATAATAGTATTAACCCAATATTACTAATAAAAGCACTTCAACGTCATCATTGTTGAGAACATCTAAACATAATACCACACTTTTGATACGTATGATCCAAATATTGTTTCTTCGCACGAAGACACGTATTTATCGAAAATAGAAATACGAAATTACTTTTTTTAATGGGAAATGGTTGTGTCCGAATTAAAACTACGTGACATTACCGGTTTTTAATTATTATACCTCAAGATTGCTACATCAAATAGAAAAAGCTATAACACTGCGCCCCGAGGTTTCATAAGTACTAGTGCACATGCGCTATTTCTTATATTCTAATCATGTAAACATTTTTTATTGGATTTTGATTACGATTTATGGATTTAATAAACAAAATAACTATCCTACGGATTACAATATAAGAAGTATTTCACATTGAGTCTGCATAACTAACCAAACAACAAGACACAGCGCGATCCAACTTTTTCGATTTTTTGTAGCATTCTTGGGATATAATCAAAACATTCATGTAGCGCTGTTTTAATGCTTAGAGTATCCCTCCGCCTTAGCTAACCCACTATATACGATATTAGCAGGTGAAATAGCTCATATTAATCGAACGGGGAAGATTTAAGAATGCTAAATAATAAATAAAACGAAATACACAGTTTCAAAAGAGTCGTGGTATCCCCTCTCAGTTGATTAGTGCAACTACACATCGAATACCTCTACTGTTACACTTACACAAGAACCACACTGCATGTAGAGAACAAAATACTTGACATTCTTGAAAATTGTGTGCGTGTATCATTTTATTTTATTTACCGGAATTTAGAATAAAATTTATTTGTAGACCCGGCACCTCCACCATTTTCTGAAAATAATTTATCGAAGCACAAATTCTGGTTTGAAAACGTTCTTACTTAAGATATGTTCAAAAAATAATTACATCAATGGTTTGTCTACTATACTATCAGTTTAGTTTCATGTTCACAAAATCGAAAGCTTTACAATGCACTTTAAGGTGTTTCACATATCACTTCATAACACGAATTGTCAACCCGGTAAATAAACCCAACATGAAACAATAACAGTTTCTCTCAACAGTCAACACGGAGGTAGAGTGGCAATATAACTACCCCTGCTTTATTTACTTAGGCGTTTACAAAACAATATGGTTTAGGCACAATCATGTCTATCACTTCTGTCAATATATTATTGAACGATCACTATGTGAAATATGAACATCCATAAACACCTCGGTGAACGATGAATCCTAACACAAATATATCACAAATCATACTTCGAGCTTCGAGCTATACGACAGTGATACTGGAACAGTACATATGTATAGACCTACTAAGGGATACTGGAATGGAATGGTTTGTGCAACTGTTGAATACAACAATGAAAGCCTATTCAATGAACTAGTTAGGTATAGGTTGCCATCAAAATCAATCACCCAGAAGAAGCCACCCCCCCCCCCCCCCCCCCCCCCGATTAAGAGAAAGTATTATATACGTCGCAAATGCATTCCGAGTACACGTACATGATAATTATCGTTGCAATGTTTTTCATTTATTTCCACGTCTCACAATCACACCAAGGTCACTAAGACGCTGGTTCACATATTGAGGAGATAATGTAATACGCATCTATACAAAACAATAATCAACTTCAATTGAATGTGCTTACGTAAATTATTTTTGTGTTAATAGTTGTTTTGTGTTGCTCGTCTGATTACGTCATCAAGGATGAAAAACTTCTAACAGCTTTAGCAAGAATAAAGAATAAATAAATAGAATACATGAAAAGGGAAAGAAGAGCCCTTAAACTACCTGTTAACTTTCTGTATGATATAACAAATTTCATAAACACAAAATTTATAAACCAACTAAGTTAAGATTCGTTATGCATGATATATACGAATAATTCAATGATATTAACCATGATGTATTCATAGGTGTTTTCAAGAGTACGATTCAGGCGTATCTTTAGTGGCGCATTAGTCGTATTATGGAACACCGACTACTCTCATTCATTGCAGTATTTGTGCTGGTGAAAGACTGCCTCTTATATGATGAAATGTGTCGACTACTTACGTTGACATCATGTATTTGTGTAATTGGGTACTTGAGGTATTGTAACGAAGTGCTTAAGGACTCAATTCCAGCATTCGCTTTATGTTGGGTAAAACGTGGGTAAAACATCCAATAAGGCTTAAGAGTGGTGCTAATCAAATCCGCCACCTTTCGTAAAGTTGACCCAATTAGTCTCATTCTGTCGAAATAGTCCAACAGTGCCAACAATTAAATTTATACTTATCTTGTTTCCACTATCTACTTGCAAAAGGTATAATAGTGATTATTTAAGAAAGTACATTGGATACCTGGAAACTCAAAACGCAGCGTACATGATTAATAAAGCTTGTGTAATCTTCTAAACGGCATATCGCTGTTATGAATGTATAAATTGATTTCAGCAATCTGTTAGCTTTCGTTGAAACAGCGTGTATAAAATGGGCTTCAGATTAGGATGTGAGATAAGCATGAGATTAGCTATGTTGGAATAACTGTATCAACATCATGCTACACATTCTATTTTCAAATATTCAAGGTTAACTCACAAGTTAAATATCGTGACAATTTCACCTTTCCTATTTTTTTTTTTTTATTTCAAAGGTAAATTTTACACATGTGCCAATTCTATGTTTTCACACGGATTTATATTTTGGTGACAAGCTCAAACATTTTGTAATTTTTAAAGAAATACTTTTATAAGCGAAAGATAAAATCCAATTTCGTTGGAAATCGAAATATTTTCTTATTGCTGTCTCAGCTGAAGTTGAAATTCTTTCTGGATTGCAGTCAGGACGGAGGAAAAGCCATCACTCTCTTTTCGAAGGGCTGCTCTAGAGAAAATGCACGAGTTTCACTAATATGACATATAAAATATGATGGAACTGTGAAGAGCTTACGGCTTAATGGCAATAAACAAAAAAAGGAAAAGGAATTTAAGCGATGCTCGTGTTGAAATTCATGTCTTCAGTTTGAACCCCAATCATTATTTTGTGGTTTTGATTGTTCTTTACAGTACTACACACTTCACTTACTGTCTTGAGGTGTGTTGTAGTACCACGATTAAGCCCGACCCCCACTACATGCAAGACCATGGTTTTTTATATATTGTTTGAATTACTGTTTGATGTTATGAAGTATAACATGCACTATGCATACAAACTTATCGTGGATTATTAATTATTTATTAAAATTTGCTAAAAATTAAAAAAAATGTTGAGTGAAATAAAATTGCCTGCTATGAAGAAGGCTACCAATTACAGATAATTTAAATTTTCATTTGGGGTAACAGAAATCTATAGATACGTTTAAATTTGGCGTTCATGATATAAACACATTCAGTCGTTACATTACTGATAAGCAGTCAACTACTTGCTTTAGTAGCTTACCGACAATCTCTCATGACTGTTGTTACACTTATTGGCTATTAAAATTAATGAGTATTACACGCGTAGTCTAGTGAGGTAAAATGTAAGAGACACATTAAGAAAAGCTTTCGCGGTGTTTGAAACCGTTATTATCGCAAACGTTCGTGCATGTTTTAATTAAATATGCGCGAGCTAGTCCGAGTGTATTAGTCCCCCGTTTGTTGATCGTTCGCAGCAACACGTGTTCCATTATTCGACTGGACATTCGCCATCAAACAATAATGGTGAGTGGTATTACCACTTTTGTACAGGTTCATTGCAGCAAACAAGAAATCAAAGCACCAATTTTTAAACAAGGTTACACCGATAATCGAGAGAGGGATCAGAAAATGTCAGCACTCATTGCAACGTGCAGATAATTGGTCACATTGTCATGGGGTTACAAAGCCAAGGATTATGTGTGGAGCCGATAAAGAGAATTACTGTATGTGGACGATATGTTTTGAAACACAGAATGATAACATCAAAACTCACTCGTGCCGGAATGATTTACGGATAACCTATTCAATATAGTTATAGAGTAAACGCTTTTGACAATAACCAACGTAATTACATTGTAAGTGTATACTTAGTGACAATAGTGTATGCAAAACTAGATTTACACGTAAAATACCGTCGTGTAGTCTTTATAGAATCGAGGTCATGCATTAGCAAAATATCGAACAAAACAAAGTTTACAAAATCAAATCGTTTAAAACAAGAAGGAAGTAAAGTAAACATGTTGTTATATTACAACAACACTATGTATTTCTTTACACTATATCGACATTTTATAGATTGGTACTTAAATAATCTTAGTTCGACGTAATTCAGATTTGTTTTAATTATATAAATCGAATTAAATTATATTTTAATTTGCTACTTATTGTGGGCTTTATATCTAACTAATTACCTCTCCCACCTACAATCCGTTTGGTATGCCTAGCAAGTTACGTTACAATTAATTTTAATTTTGATATGAGACACAGAAAAGTCTACCCCACACTGTGGTATATTAATTTATAAATAATTACAGTTTCAAGTACATGTTGTTTTAAAAATTAAGCGTTGTATTAGTTGTACGTATTTTTGTTACAACCTTTGTCAAACATTTAACTGGTGCATGGAACAACAAAGAAGTGTTTTATTAACAAACTGATCAACGGGAACGATTACAATAGGCCTATATACTAAATATGTTAATATGTTTTGGGATTCATGATTCTGTTTGAGATACGGTATAATATGTCTCATTGTATTGTGTATTTATGTTGTTGGCATGTCCAATGAGTAATTTGATATAAGCACACCAGCATCTGTGTTTACATTTATAGACGCGAAAATTCAAACACTGAAAACCTAACAACATTGATCCATCCCGTCTATCTGTTGTTGATAATTTGCTTAAATTGTTCACGTTTAACGGGATCAAACGCCATTCGTACTGAAGTTGTGTTTTTAATCGGTGGCCTAGCTGTTACATTCAGGCGCGGATCCACGCGTCCATGTTTTGAGGATTATCCTCGCAGAGCTGCAATTACCATTGCCGCCAGTCAGGTGAGATACGCCAACCGCCATACACATCATTCTTAACTCGCCGAGGGATTACGAAGCACGTTCGGGTCCCTTCGCGTCCACTCGTAGAAAAACCGAAAAGGCAAGTTCATGGCTGGGTGTTTTCTATTTATGTTGCGGAATTATTTCTTTTTACTGATCCTGTACAGTCAGTACACGAATAGGATGTTTTGTGTCGTTCACGCTTAAGCTGGGGGATGTTTTTGGTCACTTGAATAAAGTTTTTTAATACGATAAAGTTGATGTTGATATGAATGTGGTGTCCTCTATAGTCTATGGTATAAAAAAACGGTGGGTCTTTGTTTAGATAAAGTCTTTTTTAAGTTGGTTCCTATATAATTCTCAATACATATTTTTAAAACATCCCCTTAATAAAGCTTATAACTAATTTGGTATATTATATTATATAATTGCTTCGCAGATTCTCAATGTTACCAGGTAATGAAAATGTCGCATTTGCGGTGTAAACATTCTATTCTATTCTATTCTATTATATTATAAAGCCCTCTTGGATGAGTTTTTTTATGAAAAGTATTTATCTTCTCGACGTTTCGGCAGGTACTTTCCGCCATCTTCTTCTGGGATCAGAGTTAACAGTGAGACGGCCAACATAATTGCTGGCCGTCTATATCCAGACCATCCATTCGTCTATCCAGTTTTTACTGCACATATTTATACACAAAATATCTCCAAATACTTTTCATGCACCAGGTAGTTATAAAAAAATCACATTTTATTAGTGATAATTATGCAACGACAGTCAGGCAAACGCAAGAAGATGATAATTTAAATAATTCTTAAGGTTTCGTCCTATATATTACAGAACCATTTTATACAGTAACACTGTTCCTAATAGATTGCAATTCTTTAAATGTATTATCTATGTTTCTAATAATTATGTTTAGTATGCCGGATCCTTGTGGTCACTCAATGTACGTTAGACAGAACACTAGCAAACTGGTAGAAATAATTTAAAAAATGTTTATATGGATTTCATATCAATAATATATAAACACATCTAAATATTTCATTACCAACAACTACTCAAATAGGAACCTAAATAGCTTGGTTTGGTTGGGGAGGGATTGGAGTTTACAGCTGGTATCTGTGCTGCGAGAATAATTGCAACATTAAGCGGACATTAAATGACTATATAAAAGGCTGCGCCATTAGCAGTTAGCAGTAGTATTGGAAACTGGAACGCATCACGTAAGTTTATAACTCGACTAACAATCCAACCTTGAACAGTAAACAACATAACGATCAGCATGTTTCAATCTCTCTCTGTCCTCACACGTCCTGAACACTCCCTGTCAATGTCACGCAATGTGACCTTGATTTCCAGTAGGGGGCTTTTATGCAATACATTATGTGCTTCGTTACATTGATGGCTCCGATATTACCTTTTGCATGTACTATGTACACCAGATCATATAAACAGATTTAAAGCGAGTTTCAAAGGTAAAGAATTGAAAAGAAACCCCAACCTAAAGCGGGAATCTAACCGTGGACCTTCCGCATTGAAAACAGAAAAAAAAAAAAAGATACCAACAAGTCAAACACAGATGTAAATATCACGGTTCGATTAGTACGTCAGTTATGTAAATAAAATTATATTTATTATTATTGTAAATAATAAATATTATATTGTAAATAATAAAATACTAACTCTTGATTTCATGTTAGGTATTGAAAAGTTGAGTTTTAAACTATTGCCTAATACTGACGCTTTACTTGATTTTTGAGTTTAACGTAATTGTTATTAGAGAGTGTATAAATGTAAATAATTATGTTGAACTTCCACAAGAAAAAAGCATTGAGATAAAAATCCTTAATTTAGTCTACACAATATTTTAAGGTCCGTGAAGTTAGCCCCCCCCATGTTAGCACAAACTCTCAAAACTTCACCAGAGTTAGTGCTGAGTTAGTGCTAATAAGTGCCGTTGGAATTATAGTTTGTGCTGCACTAATACTGTAGTTATTGATAAAAAACTGTGGGGGGGGCTAACTTCACGCAGCCCCCCCCCATGTTAGCACTAACTCTCAAACCTTCACCAGAGTTAGTGCTGAGTTAGTGCTAATAAGTGCCGTTGGAATTATAGTTTGTGCTGCACTAATACTGTAGTTATTGATAAAAAACTGTGGGGGGGGCTAACTTCACGCAGCCCCCCCCATGTTAGCACTAACTCTCAAACCTTCACCAAAGTTAGTGCTGAGTTAGTGCTAATAAGTGCCGTTGGAATTATAGTTTGTGCTGCACTAATACCGTAGTTATTGATAAAAAACTGTGGGGGGGGCTAACTTCACGCAGCCCCCCCCATGTTAGCACTAACTCTCAAACCTTCACCAGAGTTAGTGCTGAGTTAGTGCTAATAAGTGCCGTTGGAATTATAGTTTGTGCTGCACTAATACCGTAGTTATTGATAAAAAACTGTGGGGGGGGCTAACTTCACGCAGCCCCCCCCATGTTAGCACTAACTCTCAAACCTTCACCAGAGTTAGTGCTGAGTTAGTGCTAATAAGTGCCGTTGGAATTATAGTTTGTGCTGCACTAATACTGTAGTTATTGATAAAAAACTGTGGGGGGGGGGCTAACTTCACGCAGCCCCCCCCATGTTAGCAGTATCTCTGAAACCTTCACCAGAGTTAGTGCTGAGTTAGTGCTAATAAGTGCCGTTGGAATTATAGTTTGTGCTGCACTAATACTGTAGTTATTGATAAAAAACTGTGGGGGGGGCTAACTTCACGCAGCCCCCCCATTTTAGCACTATCTCTGAAACCTTCACCATAGTTAGTGCTGAGTTAGTGCTAATAAGTGCCGTTGGAATTATAGTTTGTGCTGCACTAATACTGTAGTTATTGATAAAAAACTGTGGGGGGGGCTAACTTCACGCAGCCCCCCCCATGTTAGCACTAACTCTCAAACCTTCACCAGAGTTAGTGCTGAGCTAGTGCTAATAAGTGCCGTTGGAATTATAGTTTGTGCTGCACTAATACTGTAGTTATTGATAAAAAACTGTGGGGGGGGGGGGGCTAACTTCACGCAGCCCCCCTCATGTTAGCACTAACTCTCAAACCTTCACCAGAGTTAGTGCTGTGTAAGTGCTAATAAGTGCCGTTGGAATTATAGTTTGTGCTGCACTAATACCGTAGTTATTGATAAAAAACTGTGGGGGGGGCTAACTTCACGCAGCCCCCCCCATGTTAGCACTAACTCTCAAACCTTCACCAGAGTTAGTGCTGAGTTAGTGCTAATAAGTGCCGTTGGAATTATAGTTTGTGCTGCACTAATACTGTAGTTATTGATAAAAAACTGTGGGGGGGGGGGGCTAACTTCACGCAGCCCCCCCCATGTTAGCAGTATCTCTGAAACCTTCACCAGAGTTAGTGCTGAGTTAGTGCTAATAAGTGCCGTTGGAATTATAGTTTGTGCTGCACTAATACTGTAGTTATTGATAAAAAACTGTGGGGGGGGCTAACTTCACGCAGCCCCCCCATTTTAGCACTATCTCTGAAACCTTCACCATAGTTAGTGCTGAGTTAGTGCTAATAAGTGCCGTTGGAATTATAGTTTGTGCTGCACTAATACTGTAGTTATTGATAAAAAACTGTGGGGGGGGCTAACTTCACGCAGCCTCCCCCATGTTAGCACTAACTCTCAAACCTTCACCAGAGTTAGTGCTGAGCTAGTGCTAATAAGTGCCGTTGGAATTATAGTTTGTGCTGCACTAATACTGTAGTTATTGATAAAAAACTGTGGGGGGGGGGCTAACTTCACGCAGCCCCCCTCATGTTAGCACTAACTCTCAAACCTTCACCAGAGTTAGTGCTGAGTAAGTGCTAATAAGTGCCGTTGGAATTATAGTTTGTGCTGCACTAATACCGTAGTTATTGATAAAAAACTGTGGGGGGGGGCTAACTTCACGCAGCCCCCCCCATGTTAGCACTAACTCCCAAACCTTCACCAGAGTTAGTGCTGAGTTAGTGCTAATAAGTGCCGTTGGAATTATAGTTTGTGCTGCACTAATACCGTAGTTATTAATAAAAAACTGTGGGGGGGGGGCTAACTTCACGCAGCCCCCCCCCCCCATGTTAGCAGTATCTCTGAAACCTTCACCAGAGTTAGTGCTGAGTTAGTGCTAATAAGTGCCGTTGGAATTATAGTTTGTGCTGCACTAATACTGTAGTTATTGATAAAAAACTGTGGGGGGGGCTAACTTCACGCAGCCCCCCCCATGTACGTACTAACTTTCAAACCTTCACCAGAGTTAGTGCTGAGTAAGTGCTAATAAGTGCCGTTGGAATTATAGTTTGTGCTGCACATATACCGTAGTTATTAATAAAAAAACTGTGGGGGGGGGCTAACTTCACGGAGCCCCCCCATGTTAGCACTAACTCTCAAACCTTCACTAGAGTTAGTGCTGACTTAGTGCTAATAAGTACCGTTGGAATTACAGTTTGTGCTGCACTAATACTGTAGTTATTAATACAAAAAAGTTGGTGTGGCTATCTTTACACAGCCCCCCCCCCCCCCCCGCCCCCACCCCCCTATGTTAGCACTAACTCTCAAAACTTCACCTGAGTTAGTGCTTAACGTTCTTTTGGAATTACAGTTTGTGCTGCACTATTACTGTTGTTTATAATAAAAACCTTCTTGCTTACTTGCTTACTTACTTACTTACTGACTTACTTACTTACTTACTTACTTACTTACTTACTTACTTACTTACTTACTTACTTACTTACTTACTTACTTACTTACTTACTTACTTACTTACTTACTTACTTACTGACTTACTTACTTACTGACTTACTTACATACTTACTCCTTACTTACTTTCTTACTTACCTGTTTACTTACTTACTTACTTAACTTCTTACTTACTTACTTACTTACTTACTTACTTACTTACTTACTTACTTACTTACTTACTTACTTACTTACTTACTTACTTACTTACTTACTCACTTACTTACTTACTTACTTTAACTTACTTACTTACTTACTTACTTCCTCAAGGCATTTTATAAGGGCATATGGGTAAATGAGAAATAACTCACTATTGAATAGGTTAAGCTGCACGACACAGCCACTTACAATACACATAATATTAAGAATCGGTTCTAATAGTGCATGCCGTCCAAAATTCTGATAAGTTTTCGATATTGAAGTGCAAACCTGGCGTTATCCACAGCTGAAATGCAACACACTCATACACAGTAATGAAAACACAATTATTTGTAAAAATATGTACGATTTTTATTTCATTTTTTCTGAGTATAAAAGCATACTAAACCACTAAAAAATAAAAATAATCAATTCTGGAAAAGTTACAAATTCATTTTCACGTTAATTTGTGAGTATTAGCTGCCTAAACTCACATACTACCATACATTTTCTGTTGGAGTATTTCCTGATTGCTCTTCGTCACGACTTTATCACAACCTTAATTTGTTACATTAATTCAATAATAACTAGTTCGGTAAGATTGTTTTGATATTATATCATGTACGCCAGGTCAGGCAGTATCGTCCAGTATACAATTTAATTATTTATTCGTAACATTTTTGCAATATCTAATACTTATTATGATCTATATACGTTTACAACACTCTGACCATCCCTTTTTTATATTATTTTTAACATTTGTCGTGTTTTAACTTCTAAAATAGTAATTTTTCGCTTGGAGTAAACTGTGTAAACTGTGAGCTACTTCTTTAAATTAAAATGTATATATTTTTTAATTTAACAACTATGGTAAATACACATACATTCGAATCTAGATACCCACGGAACTGGGGAGAAACACTGAGTATGTACAGATGATATGTGATAGTATGTGATATGTACAGGTTTGTGATCTTTCAAAGACATATACAATAATACGAATTTCGTATTACAGGCTATTGTCAACGCACACATCAAATCCACTATCAATACAAACAGTACAATGCATGTAATAACAGGATGTTAATACACTATATATACACTGCAGATTACTTACATTTTTATATCTAATATTTATAACATGCACATATAAAGTAGACCAGGAGCGTGGAATGGTAAACAAAACGGGATAAAATAGTTAGTTTATGTAATGTATGTATGATATACAAAATTTGAGTCAGAGGTTACCGATGTCAGAAATATACTTTGAAATACGTAATTTCAATGAGCTTTTAGTAGAGTATAGTTAAACTTTACATCCATCTATCATGTATACATGTTGACGGGGAGGGTGGGGGTAGTCTGCGTGTGCGTGTGTGCGCGTGCATTTGCGAATGGGTGTGGAAATGGATTCATGCATTCACACATCAAATCTGAATCATCTGACATGAATTATCGTATGCACGGATAACATAACTTATTTATTAAAAACTTAATACAAAAATAATAATGTTATCCGTGCATACGATAATTCAAGTTAGATGATTCGGAATTCACTATAAGGTACACGGATATCATGGTCATTCATCATCACTGATCTGCACAAGTACATTCTTTAAATTATTGATCACCTAACATATACATAATTTGTCTTCCATTCTTCATCATAGAATACAAACATGTCCGTATGTTCAATCGTTGTTATGCTACACGTATTAATTGGCGTTCAATCCCGCAGCATTAGGCGTGCATTATCCATATATACCAACATTTTATATCACCGTATTTTTATCTTTATAATAGAATACATAAATGACCGTAGGTTTAATAGTGTTATTATGCTACACGTATTAATTGGCGTTCAATCCCGCAGTATTATGCATGCATTATCCATATATACCAACATTTTATACCACCATATTTTTATCTTTAAAAGAATACATAAATGACCGTATGTTCAATCGTTGTTCTGCTACACGTAACTATTGGCGATCAATCCCGCAGTATTAGGCGTGCATTATCCATATATACCTACATTTTATCTTTATCATTGAAGACATAAATAATAGTAATATGGCGTTTAATTTCTTCAGTATAGAATGAATACCGCATACGTGTAGTGTAGCGCAATCTTCATCGCAACCTTCATTGATAAATACTATGCTGACCATTTGTTGAATGTTATTTGTATTATAATACAAACATAAAATATTGTTCATTAACTAGAATATGATGTAAAAAATAACATCGTTCAAATTCGTTGTAGTGCGCGTGTGTGCGTTTTGAGAATTGTTGAATCTTCGTCGTGGAATTAGTAAATAATTAATGAATAGGTATATTTTACTGCACCATATATTTCAATGCATGCTTTAATTGTTGTTCAATTTAAATTGAAAACAGTGAAAACAAAGATTCATAAATAACATGTAATTTAATTCCCTTTTAAGTATGCGTGTATGATGTTGTTCAGTATTCAACCTTTGATACCAGCACGTACAAAATTTGGTCTTATAGTACACGTAACGTTTACATACATATGTTACACCCCAGGTGTTGTCCAACCTATTGCGGAAAGGTTGCATTGTAGTTCGCCTTTAGCTAGAAAACTGTAACTATTAAATACCTTGTTATTTTTTTTTTCCAAGAAAGAGTATAAACGTCTTACGGAACAATATGAGACGGGCTATCGTATTAACTTATAACATACACAAAGCCACGTGCATTATTTGATACATGAAAAAAATCGATCATCCGTCAACACGGATCATTTTCCTAGTATGACTGTGGGTATATACGCGAGTATGACACATACTACACCAGGGCCTACATGCCATACACTACCAAGTGTGAATTTACCTCAGTCGTACTTTTTACTGATAACACTTTGCTGGCCATGTCATCATAAAGTTCCCAAGATCCATCTAGACGTCGGCAGTATGCTGCGTGATGACCAATACCTTCGTTGCTGGCGGGGTGAACAAATGACGAGCATCCTCGAAGCTTATATGTGTTGTCGAGAAATTGGAATCTGATTGGTATATCTGCAAGTCTACAGTGCAGAGGTTTTTCCACTCCGACATCACTATGTTCAGCCAGTGTTCGACGAAGCTCCTCTCGTGCACCTATTACCTACATGCCAGAAAGGATTTATTAGTATAATATATAAGTATAATTAAGTACGTATATTAATTTTATAAACTACTTAGGGCCGGTATTTCAATGTCCAGTTAAAGTGTCAAGTAAATTTAACTGTCAGGTAAGCCCAGTTTGGTGCATTTCTATTGGCCGTTGTCATGGTGAAAACAAATTAACTGACATGTAGATTTTAACTGGACATTGAAATACCGGGCATTAATTAAATGTATTTATTAATAATTTACGAATTATGTTAAAGTATATGATGTATGCTACCCATAAATTTTTACTTTAATGGTTTATGGCCAATTGGTGCTCAAGGTATTCTGGCTACATGCTTTTTATGAACTTTTTTTTAATACAAAGTTATTACTCATTAGTCATTAATTTACCTCTATAAGAAGTAGGCTCTCTGCCTTCATAACTCTGGATCGTATTCCTCCGCACAGGTGGTGCTGTTTAGAGATGTTCTCGTCTCTCAAAACGAAACCTTCTGGTACCAGTGCAGGTGTTTGAAATATTTTGAGGCATTCAGACATTGAAGCCGGTAGCGCTTGTAATACTGATGATTCTAATCCAGTTATTCCAGTTTTCTGAAGTAAATCAGAATCTACTCTCAATAGCGTAAAATTCTTCTCTTCTTCTAGAAGTGGGCAGTATGGTGACGAACATTTTGTAGTTTCTTTCAAACTGCACATTATAGGCCTATGCAGGAACCGCTTTGCGACCTCTGTGACAGTCGCAACACAATCGCAAGCTTTTAGGTCAGCCGCTAAATTTGTTGTTGAAAACATTTGGCAAATAATTTCTGCCCTCATCTTGTAAGCTGTACGTCCAGAACCACTGAAAATAACAAACAATACATACATTACAACAAATAAGTCAGATATCATGAGAACGCCATTTGAGACACCTTGTTCCCACTTCTTTCATATCCTAGGATAATCATTTTCACTGCAAGTAATGTAATTAGCATAATACAAAGTCTACGGATCATTCGCAAGTCCATGCCTTTTTTTTAAAAAGATATAAACACACACACACACACACACACACACACACACACACACACACACACACACACACACACACACACACACACACACACACACACACACACACACACACACACACACACACACACACACACACACACACACACACACACACACACACACACACACACACACACACACACACACACACACACACACACACACACACAACCACACACACACACACACACACACACACACACATTCTTGTTTTTGCTACGAAGTGAGATCAGTGCATACACACCTACGTTCCGAGACAGGCTAAACTAATGGAGTTGGAGCCTTAGTGTAATGAGATAATGTGTCCAACAGAATGCGTACATTGCGCCTACCACAATGGATTTTTCTGTAACCGCGTTTGTGTGAAACCGTGTTTTACATTCGTTCTGAGATCATCGTGTTTTTCTTTCTATCAGAGATCATTCTAATACACATCGACGCTTCGAGATCATCACACATAACCGTCGTTTCGCTCCGAGCTCTTTACACAGTTGACGGTTATATTATACATTGGTGGTCATTTGAGATCAGTTTTTGGAATCCAGTTAGACACAAGCCAAGATCTACTGGATTGCCGCTAGGCTTCGCTAGTGCGGCACAGGCCGATAGTATACTGCTCTCGGCGTAAGATAAAAGGTGTGCAACCCTCGACAATTCCACTCGCCAGCTCGTCATTGGCGAGTGCAAAATTGCTAATGGCGAGTTGCAATCTTAGGGCTATCACCCGGACAATGCAAATCATTTTGGCGGCCATAATAGACAAAAGGGCGCCACGCGTACGTGTGTGTACACAAATGCGACGGACGATAGCGGGAGACAGGAGGGCAGACGATGTTACAATTTACAACTCATCAACTGTAGGTCCTGTCATTTTGAAGTTTATGGTTTTACTACTCTACAGCTCAGGAAATACGTAGGTACGAGAATAAAATCTAACAAGCAACTATCTACCATACTAACTAGCGACGCCATACCTCTGATAATCGTGTTGAAAACGCTGCGAACAGTTGACTTTCAATTTGGGTTTAGCAAGAAATCATACATTTAGCAATGTAGGCCACTGATAGTGCACCTTCGGTAACAAAACATCTAGGTATAGGCCTTATTTCCCCAAAACCTAAAAATCACCAGTATACCCCCCTCCCCCCCCCCCCCAAGTTCGTTGGCTAGTGGGAATTTACTTTGGCGAGTTAGATTAATTTGTCAAGGGTTGTGTTGTCGTCACGGGTTATGTACTTACTTATACCCTTACCCTTTCCACCTCCACTCGGTACCGGCTGAGCGCTCGCCAGAAAGGAAGGCGGGGAGGGTGGCAGTCAACAAGCCAGGTGTCATTGTTTAAAACAGCAATCTTTTGAAGTGGTTACAATTTCCCAAAGTTGAATAATCACGAAAAATTGATTCAGAATTAACTTTGAATTTTAAAAATAGCTTGAATATTAACGATTTTGAGGTAGTCTGAAAATTATAATAATGAAGCTTGATGAAGCTGCTATAAAAATGACATTTTTCAAGCTATTTTTAAAATTCAAAATTAATTTTATATCAATTTTTCGTAATTATTCCATATATCTGAAAAAAAATTGAGAAATTGTAACATTTTAACTACTTCAAAACATTGCTATTTTAAACAATGGTACCTGGCTTGTTGACCGCAACCCTCCCCGCATTGCTTTCTCGCGAGCGCTCAGCCCGTACCGAGTGGGGGTGGAAAGCGGGAGGGAAAATGGCTTGATACCGCCATCGTGTAATACATAATCCGTGACGACAACCACTAGCGGATACAGGGGGGGGGGGCGATGGGGCGATCGCCCCCCCCATGATTGTCCAACCAAAGGTCCATAATCATTAAACCATGTAGATGTACGGTACTGAAACATACGAGTAAGACCTGTTCGCCCCCCCCCCCCCCCCCCCTAACTTTATAATGATCTTAGATCAGTGTTAGTACCAACCCAAAAGTCATTTTCCGGCTTCTTGTGAAGAAAATGTTGTCGATTTTTTTTTCGCTTCCGGCGGCTGGGGCACCGCCCCAGACCCCGCTCTTTGCAGCAACACAATAAGTACCCAGCCACACGGACAAGCCACGCAGGATAAAATCATGGGCTACTGCTGCTACAAACACAATACAATAATATAATGGAAAGAAAATAAAATAAATATAATATAATATAAAAATAAAAAATAAAAATATAATATATTTTTCAAATTCAAAATTCTACTTGTATCAACCATAAAAAATTAAAGGTTCAAAGCGATGGAACGGGTTGGTAGGTATGTACGTACTATTTATTATATATTATTATGCTGACACGTGTCTCGATATATTTTATTTTCGCTCTTGTCCAAATTTTCCATTACCTATTATTTAGTGTCCTGGGCGGGGGGGGGGTGCTAAGGCACAAGTGGGACCAAAGAGGTTTACAGTAATTTTCCTACAATCGCCCCTCCCATGACTCAGGTCTAGATCCGCCCCTGACGACAACACCCTGTATCTTACGCCGAGAGCAGTATACGAGTAAATCCAGTATACCTTGGACACCACACAACAATAATCTGGGATCATTATAAGTTACATCTAATAATCATAATCATTATGATACACATCGACGCTTCGAGATCATCACACATAACCGTTGTTTGGTTCCGAGCTCTTTACACAGGTGACGGTTATACATTGGTGACGATCTTAGCATATGTTCGTAAAACGGCTGCAGGCCAAAAACATTACTAGAGTCGACCCGATAAGTCGCTCCCGTGCAAGTGGTTAGTGCGAGATAAAGAAGCCCTTCTCTCCCCCCCCCCCCCCTCCCCAATCCCCCCGACGCTCCCATCGCTTATCTCGCTTTTCGCAATAGAAGAAAGAATAATAATAGTTGTTTGAAGTCTGCGTGCTTCACTTACCGTCGATTCAGTGCTGTCTGGTAAACTATGGTCCGTCCCATGTGTTCAAGGGGTCACCAAGGTGAGATAAAAGGGGGGCACTACCTCCCACCCCCCGGATTTAAGGAATTTTGAAGTTAAACTGGCAATCTATACGCTACGCGCTACGTGGTGTGTGGTACGTGCCATTTCATATAAAGTATGTAAATAAAAAAAAGATAATAATTTAAATTGTAAAGTCAATCCGTCCCTTCACGAACATGGTAATTTCAACGCGATCAGATAAGTTAAATCATGACCTCCGAGCGGGGGCAATATGACCACGCCACCTCGCGGCCCAGCACCACTCGTCCTTACGGTTTTTGCATTGCATAGGTATGCATTTTATCACGGCCATTCATATCTCAAACGATATTGTTCCTACGTTTTGATGATTTACATGTCATGCAGTATACGTACTATGTACGAAGTAGTTAGTGTACGTGGTTCAATTCTATGCATTCAGAACCTACGTTAACATCCCAAAATCGATTCAAGTGTTAAAAATCTCCCCAAAAAACTCCCAGCAGGTCAAATTGGGTGCTCCCGCCCCCATCCCTTTCACCCAGATGGAAACTGTTATTTTACTTTGCCCCCCCTTGAAAAATATCCTAACGACGCCCATGCATGTCTTCCACGTCCGAATCTTGGCTTGGGTATGGTCATGGATGTCGCTTGGCGTTTATTGATGTTCATACATCACCATCCACAACTGGGCCAAATTTCAAATCATCCTCAAACATTGTGAGGTAAATGTCACTCTAAGGCCCGGTTGTAATGTCTAGATCAAGTTATCCTCCAGATAATCACCATTTTAAAGCTTCTGTTTGGTGGTTGCCATGGTGAAAACAAGTTATCCACGGGACAAATAGTTATACCGATATCGTACAATCGGGGGTTAGTGTTTTCAGTATCATATTAGGGGGGGCGTAGCAGCCAGGAACTGTTACATTGAGTATTGTTACTTGTTATAAACTAGGAAAACGCTCTGTGTGACGCGTTGATAAGCGAGCGCGTCCATGCACACGAACTTTGTGGTGAAAAGTTCTCAAAGGTATAGTTTATTCTTCAATGAAAATGATAAATAAAAACAACAATTAACAACAATACAAGAATGTGCATTGCAAAATTTTCTTTAATCTCCTTAGCTATTATACTTCCCAGCATTTTGTTGAAGGTAGTCCAATGAGCGTTGCTAAGCTTTTTCTTTGGCATTTTGTTTAGTGTTTTCGACACGGTCCGCCACCGTTACTAACACTTATTGACATCAATATAAATGTAATTTCTACCTCTATTACGTATCAGATCTCATTAAGATTAGTATATTCGTGACTGAAAAAAATTTACTACAATATAGCCTCCTCACATTTTGCCGTTACTGTGTTTCAGAAAAATATTTTCGAGTAACTTTAGTGTAACTTTGCCAAAACTTATCAGATCTCCATAAAATTAACATATTCGTGACCGGATAAAACGTTATTAAAATATGGCTATCTCACATTTTGCCGCCATTTTGTCTCAGAAAAACATTTGTCAGTAACTTTAATGTAACTTTGTAACTTCTCCACCGATTTTTCTTTAAAACTAATGGCGTTCAACCCACATCGTGGCTTGAGGATGTTCCAAATTTCAAGTTGATCGAACTTTCCGTTCAACCGCTATCGCGAGACATAAAAAAAAAAAAAAAAACAAACAGAATGAGAGCCATAAGAGTATCTTGTAAACGCTCGCTTCGTTCGCTTAATTAAACTTAAACTTATTTCAAAATTTAACTCCGGGTGTCTCTACAAGCAATCTCGCGGGCCGAAGGTTGCCATGCCTGCTTTAGTGTGAGTCAAAATAGGATAACAGCAAGCAACAACAAGAAAATTGACCAGTATGGGGTGGAAGAAAGGCAATATCTAGTTCAAGTTCAAGAAAACTATCTGTAGACCCACAACAACCTCAAGAGACCGTCGACACAGATGGTTCAAGAAACGGGCCTGCAAATAACAGATACTGCTGGGACAAATTTCAATGTACTGATAGAAACGATCGTTCGCAGTGATTGTAATGATAAATTTTCAAAGACATCCGACAGCGGTGGCTGAACGGTAAGAAGACGCAAAACTCTCATTCAGGAAGTCGCCAGCTCGATACCGGCCACCGGCAATCCTGAGTCAAGATTCCTGACTGAACGTTTCACTTTCATCCAAGGTTTTCCTCAGTCGATAAGTACTGTGATAGTCATACTATGAGCCCTCCTCAACTCCCAAAAAATTACTGATTCAGAAATTAAAAAATAAGCCACGGATTGTATTGGCCTACAGGCTGAAAGGGAAGTGTAGGCCTACCTGACCGTAGCTGCCTATTTTTGAACACGAAAATGTTTCTCGCGGGAGGGGGGGGGGGGGGGTGTTTGGGGGGGAGGTGAGCTAACTGGAAGGCTCAAGGACTGCTTCGTAAAATATTCCATCCAGCCACTTCACCATCATTTTTCCTCGACTGTGTCGTATCGCAGATGGTTGACACGTGTATTTCACATTGTCCACAAGGAATCTTACTTGAATAGATGAAGACTTACTGGATAAATTTTCTGAAAATAGGCCAACGTTTGATTACGCTACGCATGTTGATAGTTTAAACCGACGTTTCGATGTAATTGCATATAACCTTATCAGGGTTACAAAACACGATAGTCCAGTGGCGTACGCCGGAATATATTTCGGGGGGGGGGGCTGCCCAGAGTAGAACATAACTGTAAAAATGTGCTCAAAAAACGATACAATTGGTGGTGTGGGGGGATGTCCTCCACAATAGCGCCACAGGCAATTTTTTGTAAATCCGTATTTTTAAAGTTGTTTTAATATGTTTTAGAAGAAGGTAAGCTGCTTTGCTGAAGGGGATACGGGTTACAACGGCGCCAAATACGATTTCAAAATAATTTCAACAATCCATACGATATGCAATTACTATAATGTTACAACTTATACAATTTCACCTATACAGGAGTGTTTTCCGACTAAGCAGGAAGAGAAATAAATATGTAAATCTACTTAATTTTTTGCGTATATATTAAATATTTAGATGATTTGTAGAGTATAATTAAGGTTTGGGATTTCGGGGGGGGGGGGGCTCCAGCTTGGCTCCAGCCTTCCCCCCCCAACCCCCGTCTGTATACGCCACTGCCGGATAGGCCTACTTGTAAAAGAACGGAAAATGTAATAGATTCAAAATACTAACTAAATCAAACAAGGTACACAAGAGACTCATTTGAAATAAAACCACACGGCATACATTATGTGTAACATGCGCATATAATATATTTGCTGAGGAACGGGAGGGTGTGGATGAGATTGTGGTAACTTCATTTAGAGTTCCTCATACATTTCACATTAAAGAAACGTATGACATAGACCTACAACGAATGAGATACCTATAGGCCTACATAGCATTGCATAAGCTCGGGAAAATATATTGAAAGTTATTGTATATAGGCCTACATAGCATTGCATAAGCTCGGGAAAATATATTGAAAGTAATTGTATTTTTATTTTTTACTATTTTACTATTTGATTATATTTTAAATTCACATATTTCTTGGGGCTAATACCAAATTCTGATTTGTAACAACAATATAGTTCAGTCATTGAGAAAGTATGTATAATTGTTTAGTAACCCTATCCAGACCAGGCTCTAAAAAAGCGTGGTGGGCTGCATTTACGTGCTTGACACTTCTGTACATTAATTATTTCAAGACATGGGCGCCGGGACCCGTTGGGGGACAAGGGGAGCATTTGTCGTCCCTGGATTTCAGGAATCTAACTGGTTATGCGATGCGCGCTATATGCCTCAAGTATGTAAATCAAAAAATCAAATTAAAAACTACAAACCAATGTGTTATTTACTTCAACGCGATATTGTAGAGGGAAATCAGAGCACCACTGGCTGTTCAAGTCGCCCAGCACACGACAATCGACCAGCAGTGGTAAAATGCATGTTCCTTGACATATAAGAGTAACAATTAATGTAATTGTCATAATTTTCTTACCCAGTTTCCGACGTTTTCTTGGTGGTGCCATTTCACTGCGCACCTGTATGATGCTCGGCTACTCAAGATCAACTGATCAGCGTTGAGCCAGCATGAACAGGCAGGGTGCGTTATCACAGTGACTCGACTTATCCGCGCGGGGTTGCCAGATTTGGCAAGACAAAGACAGTATTGAAAATCGTGGAAAAATTAGTTTGGTTTCTCACTAAAAAGTAAAAAGACCCACAATACTCAAACACCTACTGTCGGTCTTCTTGTGCATATCTTGTCATTTTCGGCTAACTCTTCTGCGAGAACAAACTTTAATTAGGGAGACAATTTAAATGCCAATCAACGTCATTATTAAAAGCGGATTCACACGAGTACGACTAATCGGTGGCATATTTAATTTATTCTTTTTTCATTTGCAATTTATATTGTATTTGTCCGATTAGGTTGGCCGATTATAGAACTCGGTTCATTTGTAAAAGTCCCTCAAACAGTTGTCATGCGCATGAGCAGAATGTGGAATAGTGGCTATAACCACTGGCACCGGAACAGGGGGGGGGGGCCATGGGGGGCATTGCCCCCCTAACTTTCATGCCACGGGGGGCAGATTTTAGATTTGAAAACAGATATTATATGTAAATGGTTCTTGGCTATGTGCCCAAAAAGTCAATATTTCTACTTTTTGGGAAAGCAAACGTCGGATGATTGTGTCAACAATTCATTTCCAGGAAGAAACAACCCAACAATAGCAGGACTGCAGGAATAATAACAACCTAGTAATTGGACTGTTCACTGTTCTTTGTCAAGAAGTTAATATAAAACGCTATATTTCGAGCCCTGATCAGAGCTCTTCAACGGGCGAAGTCAATCAGTGTGACTTCGCCCGTTGAAGAGCTCTGATCAGGGCTCGAAATATAGCGTTTTATATTAACTTCTTGACAAAGAACAGTGAACAGTCCAATTACTAGGTTGTTATTACGTTTTACCTGTTCTACTATGTTTCCATTTTAATTAATAGCAGGAATGTTTATCCATTGTATTGCTTTTTTGACAAGATATCACCATCAAACATAATGCAGGGCCCGTTTTTTTTATCGCCTTCGGCGAAATTGCCACCGGCCATAGGGACTTTGCACCTGACCTCAGCTATATTACCCACCTTGTTGCGAGTACAAATTAACGATGCGAGTGGATAACTAGTTGATTTGTGTAGGATTGATACATATAATAAACTAACTTTTTGTATCACGTTTTGTTTACCATCTATTTTGAGTCTAGAATTGCCCCCCCCCCCCCCCCTTATATCAAAAACGTTCCGCGACGGGCCTGGCTATAACTCATATTCGTCGTGCGAATCCGTGTTGACCAAGATTATGATATTTGGGGTTTTACGTCCCAAATATTTGCAACGAGGCTAATCGAGACGATGAGTGTGTGATTATGAGGATGAAAAAACGCCACATGACATCCATGCCCAGGCCGGGATTCGAACCTGGAACGTCTATTGCTTGCCTACCCCGACATTTCAGCCGTGTTTTCAAACCAACTTGTAATATTCTCGTCGGTAGAATTTACGTGTATTGAATCGATCATAACTAAACCAGTTATTCATCGGGAGTTAAACGGAAGGTTGCAATCGATTTGTATTTGTAAGGGCTACTGGATCATGACATACAACGAGAGAGAGCGCGACGCGTTCAGCCACACTGACCCCTAATTGGTTGACCATGTTATGGGCTCTATCTCGATGAGTTTTAGTGCTGCAGAGTTGAAACTAATTTCATTCAATTTAAAACAATGATTTACATTTAATGAACAATTTGCACGTGTTTCAACTGGGTGAGACAAATGGAAATACCTACCGAAAAAATGTACATTTTTAACAAATAGACATTCGATTAAATCGACCATAGCTCAACCAGTTATGCATCGGGAGTTAAACAGAAGATGACAATCGATGTGTATGTGCAAGGGCCATTGGATCCGTGCAGGCAACGAGAGTGAGCGCGACGCGTTCAGCCACACTGACCCCTAATTGGTTGACCATGTTATGGGCTCTATCTCAATGAGTTTTAGTGCTGCAGAGTTGAAACTTATTTCATTCAATTTAGAACAATGATATTTTAATGAATAATTTGCACGGGTTTCAATCGGGTGAAACAAAGAGAAATATTTACCGAAAGAATGTCAATTTTTAACAAATAGATATTCGATCATATCTCGGCCATTTGTAGATCATGAGTAAAGTGAAGCTGTGCCTATGTGGGAGCCACCCTCTTCTTAACATAGAACATATTATGGGGCTGACTTCGTTAAACAAAATATGTCTCCAGAAAAAGCACCTCCTCCCCTTCCCCCGAAGGTAGTTGTAAGTATACTTTATTGTATTGTGTGATTAGTTGCTACAACGGTTCCAAAGTCGCCATTTTACAAGCAGTACAACAGTATTAGACAAAGATTAAAGTGAAGTTCCAAACTAAAATGACCCCATCCCGAACATGGAATCGAACCCTGCACCTTCTGCATTGGAAGCAGGAATAAACCCACTAAACCAACGAGAAACTCAAATGCCAATGAGTTTGTCGTGTTGAAAAATATTGAATAGAATTAAGGGATATCGATATTAGCGAACTGTTCTTAAAAGATCTTCAAATTATTAGTGAGATCAATAATTAGCAGCTTTATTTCTCTAGCAGACGTCGGTCTGACAGCTTTCAAAAAAATATTTTTTTCGTAGGAAACCTGCTATAAGGTGTACAATGTGCTCCTCTCTGGTGTCCGAGGGCTCGAGGGGAATGTATAGTGGTCGCCACGATACTAGGAGCGCCGGCTTTTCTTTGCGTTTGGGCTGAGGTGCTTTGCGACAACTTGGACATGTCAATGAATAATAGAACCTATCATTATCATCATCATCATCAATGTCACACTCCAGTGCGCTCCCGTGCTTCGAACAACATGTTGGTTATGTTACTACCTGCGATGAAAACATGCGAAAAAAACTGCAAAACCAAAACATCATCATCTGACCTGTGCTAGGGTTTGAGGTCGATGTTTTCGTTTGTCCAGACGGATAGTATTTTTTTAGTTGGGGTTGCAGGCGTGCAGCTCTTTGTCTACCTGTAAGTGGAGTGAATTATGCGTGTAATGCCTCTACAATGGAGCTCGAGAATGTGTCCTAGTATCTTGGCGGCCAGTATACGACTCAGCATTCGTTTTTTAACTGAGGAAAACCTCGGAAAAACCTTCAATCAGGACTGCCGGTGGCCGGTATCAAACCGGCGACCTCCCGAATAAGAGCCTCGTGTTCTACGCACTTATCTATCTCTATCGGTGATTTTGTTACGTTTATAGGACGACACCGCTGGCTAGCAGATACCTCGAACGTCAAGCCGAGTTGACAAAAACGATAGATGTTTGTCTTCCGTGTCATTGGCAGTGGCCGTGGGACTGGTAGGTGGAGGTATAATGTGAGCGTCATTAGGCAGTTTGGCAACAGTGTGTAATGTGTATCATATTTTTCTCACAGTCTGTCGGCGACAAACAAACAGGCGACCCCCCCCCCCACCCAACTAACAAAAAATGATCTCAGATTCCACGCAAGAATCCACCCAACATACACACATAGCAACAAGCAATCAGGGTTTTTTAAACTATTTCCATATAGAATGATCAGGAACCATGCGTGGGGCGCTTGATTGTAATGCAAATTTTAATTTGTTAATAATATCTCACTTATGCATCAGGTAGACCAGTGGCGCACCCAAGGGGGGGGGGCTTTTGGGGCTAAAGCCCCCCCCCCCCAGAACCCCACAAACACCGCAAGTTTATTGATAGTCAAAACTTAATATTAATAATGATCATTATTTTTTTCATCATTAATAATGATCATTAATAATGATGAAAATAATATCCATTTTTGAAAGAAAACCATCTTTGTGGCGCAGAGTGTAGCCCAAGGGCGCCGCGAAGGGGGGGGGGGGGCCTTGGATTACAGGATTTAAAAAAAAAACTGGCAGTATGATGATAGTAGTAGACCCCCGGTTCATCGCGTCGATATTCCAGGAATCCTTCACTGGCCGAGACGGTGATTAGTACGACTGTCTAGTGCCCCCCTCCCCTCCACACCCGCTCTCCACGACTGCCACCTCACACCCCACCCCGCCCCCACCTGTAAGTAATCTTTGGATTCGAACCCAGGATACCTAACCAACACAGCCGCCAGGAGTCGAACCCAGTACCCACCCCCAAATGTTAAAACATAAGATCATATGAGATTTGAAGCCGGCACGACACGATATTGCCAAGGGTCGGGCACGACTCAGTGCGTGTACCACGTTCGAACCTGGGGAGGGGCCATAAAACATGAGTGCTTCACATCGGACTGTTGCTGTAAGACTAAGTCTGTACAATTTCAGGTAATTGATCTATTATCGGTGCGAGATAAGGAATGTCTCGCTAATGACTATAGACTGAATGCGACTGATGGATGAGGACGAGATACCGAATGCCGCACTAATGACCATAGCCAAACTATATTGAGATAGATTCGGGTCCGATACATTGAAGTGACGACACCCATGTGTCACGTGGGGAGGGGGAGGGGAGGGGAGGGGACACACAACAGACGGCTTCACGCGCTATTGTTATTGTTAGGATATTTGTGGAAATATGGAAGGAAGGATAAATTACAAAAACGGTTTTTTAATAAGCCATTAAACTTTAATGAATGTAATATAAATCATATATATATATACATGGTATACTTGAAAACACACCAATATAAAAACCATAAGTAATAAATGATGCCGCGTACTTTAGTAATAATAGATGCGTCCACTGTAATTAATAATAATAAAATCATAGACATAAATGCTATACTTGAAAACACACCAATATAAAACCCATAAGTAATAAATGATGCAACAATTACATGCCGCGTACATTAGTTATTAATAATAAAATCATAGACATACATGGTATACTTGAAAACACACACACCATTATAAAAACCCATAAGTAATAAATGATGCAACAATCACATTAGTAATAATAGAATCGTCCAAGGAAATTAATAATAATATCAATGACAGTAGAGGTATTTACTTGGCACTTTCACTTTCACGGATCATTTGCATGAACGTTTTTTGCTGTTGTTGTATTTTGTTTCCAGCGGCGAAAGCGTCGAGGACAATCGCCACATCCTTCACGATTAGGTGTCTGGAAACGGCACTCATCTCGGTTAGCAAACGTCTTGGGTCAAAATGCGGCACATTTGAGAGATCGCGTTCGCTGTTTTCTGTGTGGGCAAAAGCGGCCGTGATGTGCATGTTTGCCATGCTGGGTGATTCTCGGACGTGACGTGACGTGTACCCCATTGTGGACATTAGTTTGGCGACAGTGTTTACCTTTTGGCGGTAGACGGCCTCGACGTGTGGCAGCCATTCCTGCGCCCGAGCGATGGCGCGTTGAATGCACGTTTGAAGAAGACTTATTCCCTGCCACGATGTGTAGCCAGCGAGACAAGCTTCAGTCCCGAGTCGTTTCCAGGTTGAATGCTCGTGATGGTGATCGTCTTCTTGTTGAAGAAGACTGAGCAATGTAGGAAAATGGAGTCGCTGATCTGCCAACTCTTCCCGGCTTCGTCGTCCTCGTGTTGGGCCGTGTTGAAGTACGCCGTCAAGACTTCCTTTTCGTCGAGGATGGCCTCCCAGTCGGTAACGCGTAAAGACACCGTATCGCCACACCTCCCTACACGGATGTAGACCTCAAATTGAGGCCCTATAGCAATGCCCACTGACACTTGTTTGGATTTACTAGCGTTAATAAAGTACGACACTTCGAGTAGCTCCGTGAGAGCCGCGTCGGTCCGCTTGACGACTTGAGTAGGAGAATCCATGTCTACGACTGTGCTTGACACGAGTGGCGGGGGCGGCACGACTGTACACTACCTCCCCTCCCCCTAATGCGTCTTGGCTTAACTGTTGGC
The DNA here is from genome assembly GCA_945910005.1 of Isoperla grammatica. NCBI lineage: Eukaryota > Metazoa > Arthropoda > Insecta > Plecoptera > Perlodidae > Isoperla > Isoperla grammatica. The sequence continues at coordinate 37,388,906 of OX246737.1, read as the reverse complement.
CTATGACGATTGTAGAGTAGGCCTACTTGGACGAGTGCGTCATTAACACGTGGCTTCCTCGTGTCAAAATGGCGCAGAAAGGTGTGGAGGCATCCGCCTCGGGCCACGTGCATGAGGTAGAGCGAGCAATACTGACCACACACTGTAGACGTGAACGATTGTAGAGGTACGGAATTGTAGGTCCACGTCGTGCACGTCCTCTGTAGAAACGCGTAATGGGTACTCACAATGGGTGGTAGGCCAAAAGAGTCGAAGAAGGTGCCTCGACCGAGGGTGTCCACTTGCATGGCGATCCAATGCGCGCCAGGGTGGTCTAGGGGCTCCGTGTTGACCACCAGCATGTACGGACGTCGGGGTGTAGAGCGCGGCAACGTATCCGAGGCGAACACGCCACAAAATTGACACGACGTGTACGGATCCGCAGTTAGCATGTCTTCAATATCGATACCGTACATGGTAATTACACTTGGGCGTGTTTACGTACCACAAACGGGCAGGTGGGGCTCCAGCGAGCGTGCTCAGCACGAGGAGAATCCGTGGTTTGCCACTTGTTGAGGGTAACACGACAATACGGGCAGTGGACGCAATCGCCGTATTTTGTGTAGTAGAATCCGGCGTCGACCAATTCTCGCGTGTCGACGTACGGTATGGGAAAGTTGACAAACGTATTTGCGCGCGCCTTTGCGTTTTTAAAGTCGGTCAACTCCGCATGTTGGTTGGCCCACGCGGACAGACGAATGGCGCAGCGCAGAGCACAACGCGTTTTAAGCTTGGACGTAGCGTGGTGGGGTAGGAGACAGCCGCCTTCATCGCACGCGGACAACGTGCTCAGGGAGGGACATCCCATGATTTCCAGGTCCACGACTTCACGTTCCACGATCTGTGATAGGAATACGGCCTTCTCTTTACCCTTCGTAAAGAGTACGTCGTACCGTTTTGTGTAGCCTTTGATGACGTCGTTCAAGTCGGTGTATTCAACGTCCCCCGGCCCCCACTCGAGCCCGTGGAAGTTCTTTGTGAGCCACGTGTTTGTGGTTCGATGTTGGGCGTCCAGCAAGTCCTACGGATAGGGCTCCTTGAAGAGCCACACTTGTACGCTCACGTTGGTGTTGTCCACGATGGCCAACTCCTTGACGATGATTTTGTTACAGTCGTCGTAGAAGCCGTGAAACTCTACCGTCGCACTATTCTCACACATGGTGACCGAGTGACTGTGTGCACCCTCGGTCCGGGTACTCCTTTTCATACCGTGTTCCTCTACCGGCCGGACGATGAGGTACTGAGATTCGTGCCGCCGCCGCCGCCGCGCGCGCGCGCACATAATTTGTTGTAATCGACGATGATATTACGCGCCCGGTCCACTTCGATGACGCTGTCAAATTCCGCGTATATGATGCAATTCAGGGGCTCGTCGAGCGAGCGCTCGAAGCGTACCTCCATGCGCAGGTTGCCGTTTCGCCGCGGGCTCCAGTGGTGGAGATGCGCCGACGCGTCGGGGGTGAGATCGAAAGCCATCAGGCAGTAGCCGCCCGGGTAGTCCGATCTCGAAATGCCGTTCCCTTCGTCCTGGTAGTGTATGCCGGTGCCCGAGAACAGCGTGTGGTAGGCTCTAATGTACTCGTTGTGGGTAAAATCCATTTGCAACGGTTTTGAGGGAATCTGATCACCGTCCACGTAGAGCGCCAAAAACACGAGTTTGCGATGCTCGAAATTAAACGGATTCTTTTTAAAATCACCGTTATAGGCGGCATTCGATACAAATCCAACAATGATCCGTTTTGGGAGCGCCCCTAGGTACACGTTGTCAATGGTTTTACTCTGAAGACCCGCCGAAATGGTGATGACTTTGAGGTCGGTACGCGAAATCATGTACTTCGCGGCGGTTTTTTGTAATGCAGCGTGATGAGCGAGCAGCACCGTGGATGCAATGCGCACCTTGCGTACAACCAGCGCTACGTCCACGAGTTTGGTCTTATATTGGACTGCGTCATCGCCGGCCATCAGGTGGAAGGCGTCCTTGGTCTTGACTATTTTGAGTTTCAATTCTACGCCGTTCAATAGGTATCGCGGTTGATTGAAGATGTCACAATGCAGGGGGCTCATCAGGTCCATCGTTTGACTAGACGCCGCGAGTGCCATGCGTTGTTTGAACCCCTCGTTCGTCGTCAGACTGTCCATCTGCCCCGGCGTGTCCTTGTAGTACATGACAGACGTGAGATGCGACTCTTTGGCCGCGGTGTCGTAGTTCAACACGTTCTCTATGTAGGCTCGGTACGCGTGAGCCGTGGAGGGCGACGAGATGAGTTTACCGTTGAGGAAGACGTCCAATTGCTCGATCAGCGAGTACATAAAATTATTGACGGGTCCCACCGCCGCGCCCGCCACCAACGGAGCTTCGTCGTTGGCCTTAACAATTTTCACTTTTAACAGTAGCGCCGTTTGCGCTAAATCGATGTAATCGGAACCGTGGCCAGACACCACTATTTCAACCGCCCCCTCGTCGGACACCGGAGCCAAGGGTTTACAGTGCACGGTGTAAGAGTCGGTGACACTCATCTGTACATCGGGTCCGGCAAACAGGTCGAGACTCGATGACGTACATTCACAGGCGTTCGAATACAAAAAAGCCATAATGACGGTGGTAGTTACGAGAATATATCGGGTATTCGTTTGGTCTTTTTCTTGGTCTTCAGCTTAGCCTTACACTTGGGTTTTTTCGACGTCTTGCGTCGTGGTGTCGCCGACGTTGAATGCGAAGATTGAGCGCGTCTCCTTCGTTTTAGGCCAAATCCAGACAAGCGTTGTATTTTATCGTCGGCTTTGCGTTTGAGCGTCTGACCGGCCTCGTTTAATCTCGTGCGAAACGCCTCCTTGAATGGCTTGTTCTCGACGACGTCGCCTAGTAAACTGGTGCCCGCACTCAACACCTGCCTGCCTATGGCCTTTGCACCACTCTTTAATAGTGGCATGACCGAACGCATCAACCCCGAAAAGAACGCGCCTATACCGCCGTGCCCACGCTGGTAGGAAGCACCGCGATACACGTTCATGCCATTTCCAGCCTGAGTGACGTAATAGTTGAGGTAAGGGTTGGCGTCGCCGCTACTCATGATGTGGACGAGTCTACGCGTCGAAAGTGTAAGTGCACAGACGAGGTTCCAAATGCAAATGGGACTGTGTGGCCCGTGTTGTTCCTCATATCGATGGATATGGTTTGAAATTCGCGTTTCAAAAGTGGCAGGTAGAAATGTGTTTGGAATGTGGTTGTCACTTCGGCGCCATACTTGTGTTTTGTATGGTTAGTGTTGACGACGCGTAGGAGTGGTGCCACTGTATCGCCCACAATCTGTCCCTCGATGAGATCGCAATAGCAGTAGATGTGACGAGGTACCCCCCAGGACACGTCAATCGGGTAGACGGCGTCGGGTGTCTCGACGAGGTTAAGCCTGTCGGGGTTGTAGCCCAGCTGACGTGCTAAGATAGGTGATAGCTTTATCTTTTCCATACCTGGGGTGTTTGGTTCCGCTTGAAAACGTACTATTTGCGTTTTGGGGTTTTCTACCAGAGTGCCCACGGCAAACGGGTGGGGGTCCTCTAACATGTTGTTGACGGCGGCCAGCAGCTCCTTTTTGTCGCGGTAGTAACCGGGCCGCACGTCCAGGAACGCGCGACTGCCATCTACCATTGTCACACGAATAGCGTTCTCACCCTTGGTGACATTGTAGAACGTTTGTGGAAAATGCACTTCGGCGAGGGCCACCTCCCAATCGCCGTTGAGCGTGATGCGTTGTCGAAGCTGCGTGACGTAACTGGCCGTGGTGTTATTCTTGTAGATTAACATGGAGCTATTGCTCGGTAACATGATGTAGAATTGGTCTCTCATGACGTCAGTGAATGAATGGCCGACGCTGGTAGCCAAGAATTAAATGTGTCCGGGTATCCGCGCCACTTGACTTTCACTCTCTTTCTGGAGCCGCTACCCTTTGTTTCTACGATTTTATCTATTTTGAATAGCGTCGCGTCGTCCGTGCGTACCCGCTGCAATTCATGCTCGTAGAACCTACCATCGATGGGCTCGCCATCCCACGACGTCAACGTGTAGACAATGGGACGACGCGGATGGACACCACTCACGCGGAAGATCTCCTCGGACCAATTCGATTCGTATCCTTTGGCAAAGACCATCTTCTCGCGTGATATACGCACGGTTTGACCAACGGAGAATTTAGGTTTGTCGTCGGCGGTGTGACGGATGGCCGTGCCGTATAGGTTCCTCCACACGGTGAGAACGTTGGTTTCATTGACGTCGACTGGCGCCATGCGTATGGATCTGTGCACCGACGTGTTGTAAGCGTGCATCAGTTGTTGCAATGCATCGACGTAACGAAACGATGACGTGGACGTAAACATTTGCCACATTTTAGACTTGAGCGTACGATTGAAACGTTCCACGACTGACGCTTTTATAACTGGATCCCTACTAACGTAAAAGTGTACACCGTGTTTTTCTAGACACGATTGAAATGTCTTGTTTACGAACTCCTTACCGCGATCGCACTGTAGGTCGCGAGGTTTGCGTTGACTCTGTGCGAAAATATTATCGAACGCCATGGTCACCTGTGCACCCGTCTTGTCGCTTAACGCCCGACTCCAAGCGAACTTGCTAAACACGTCGATGACGGTCAGAATGTACTTCTTTCCGTCGTTGTATTTGCTCAGAGAACGTAAATCATTGAGATCTGCTTGCCATAAGTCGTCCAAGTTCGTAACTAAATATTTGTTTCGTGGAAATCGTTTTTGAGCCTTTCTGTGTAAAGTATAACTGTCTTTGGTTTGAAGCCACGCGATGACATCTTTCTTTGGTACGCGTTTGTTGACGGCGCGATATAATTTATCGGCAGTCGCGTAACCCGCGGGATGACTTGGATCGTGGTATACACGAGACAACAATGTTTTCATCCACGCCTTCATCTCGTGAACGTGTATGGTTTCCAACGACTTAGCGCGGTTGTCTTACGTACGACGCGTGACGTGACCGGGGACGATGTGGGCTTTGCGTATGTCGGACTCGAAATGACTGACGTTCTCCTCTGATTGCCGATAATCTCTTTGGGCACGTTGAGCTCACCGAGTATCTGTGCAAATGTTTCCCAACCTCTGGGGTTAGTAGATTTTCTATTGCGTATCGTATCGGCCACTAGATCTGTAATTGAAGAGCCATCTATTTTCACGCCTTTAATCTGCACCGCGCCGTCGTCGCTGTTCCACTTGATGATATTATCGTCAGTTGACTTCAGCTTATCGTAGAGTAACTGAGCTTTGGACTTGAGCTTTGGCGGTATCAAAGCTAGCGTTTGCACTTTCATTCGATCATCGAACCCGGGACCTTCCGTCGTATGGTTCTCGCGGTCCACAATAGGAATGTGGATGGGCTGTCTAGCCTCGTTAGCGAAATGCAGGAACCGATCCAACACCTGTTTGTACATGGCCCACTTATCGCTATCGGGGGTGTTATGTAATCGCAAGATACGAGTCATCTCTTTGTCCAGAGGCGCTAACGCGTTGTTGACAGTATCTCCATGAATGAACTTGCCTTGGTGTTGTTGTTGAAGCCGCGATAAGTCCTCGGGCGTTATGACGACCATTTGTTTTGCTCCGTCCATATCTCTTATTATGTCACAACTATTTAAATAGATTTCCAATCAACCCTCCTAGCAACGGTCCGAGTAGTAACGGCAATATGGCACCGCCTTGTTGTGCATGAGAGAATGCGACGCTTTGTTTGCCAAACGTCACCGCGGCGGGCTATTCTCCGTAGCACCTTCTTGTACCTGGCTAATCGCGTTTTTTGCGCAGGTGATAACTTCACTCTAACATGTAGCGTGTTATCTGCGCATTCACACAATGATTTCACTAGACTCTTGTTGGCCGTTTTTAATAATTGTCGGCGCACTTTTGGGCTGGCCTTATGCAATACACGTAGTACGTCACCGTGACTTAAAATGGTAGGCGTGGGCATTTTGCACCTAGGTACTTACTTTCCCTTGGGTTTATCATTGGCGGGTATGTAGACGACAGGGTAAACACTTTCGTCTGGAAATATTTTTGCACGAAACCGTAGTTGGTCCGGTGTGTCCTGTTTAAAGTCCAGTAGTAAATAGCCGAAAGGTTCGCGCGTCGCCTGTTTATATGCGTCCACCACGAACTCGGGTCTGTGAAGTTCGATTTGCCTGGCTAATGTGGCAATCTGAGCTCGGTCTCTGGGATTCTTAAACAACACAATGTAGTGCGCGTTTAAACTGAGGTCTCGAGAGCCACGCCCTTGATGAAATATATTTTGAGATATATAGATGATGCTCAAGTTGTTATGGTGACTCTTAACGGTAAAAGCTTGGACTATTTCAGCCGAGTTTTGCATGTGATCGTCGATGACATACAGTCTTGGCTCCGACGACTCTGGTGTCGTACCAAAGTCGGGTATGCCTCGACGGTACGTCAAAGGTACGGGACAAGCAACACCCTCGTGCAAGGAATTTCTTTCCGCGAAACACCAGATAATTTCCTTCATAGGAGTGTCAAACATGTGCTCGATGTTCTCGATGAGTTTACGAATGAATTGCGACTTGCCTGCCTGGGATGGTCCACTAACAATGATGTTACTCGGATGCCTAAAGGGGATCATCGCGACGACGACTGGACGTCGTCTTCGAGCGACACCTATTCTTATACCTGTTTATGTTTATGATTATGATTATGATTATGATTATGATTATGATTATGATTATGATTATAATAATAATTATTATTATTATTATTAACAAAAGTGATTTGTTCGGACTTCGAACCCACACCTTTTAGTCGCAGGTTTCACCATCGTCTATATCGAATATATTTGTACAGTGCTAGAATATAAGAATAGAAATAATTATAATACACATCTATCTATGCATGTATTACGAAATGTAATACTATTTATAGTTATGTCTTCTAGGAAGCATTATAATCTATATGTGGCATCCATCTGACGGTGTGCGCCTAGTCCAGCCATTCTTCACAAACATCATGATACATAACCTTGACATACCCTGTCACATTTCATTGGTACCAGGTTCGAACCTATTACATTCACATTCCTATAGGTAGCCTAACGTAATACCTCATGACAGCCCTAAGCGAGCTGAGGCTGGGGGAATGAAGTAGAATATTTGCACACTATATACATTCCAGGTTCGATTCCCGTCGCAGTGTTATTCTCATGCACGCCTATTAGGACACACAATCTCAGCCAATGAATAATACTCGGAATTGTGACGCCTCAAATCCTCCAGCCTATTAGGCCACATAGTCATTAGCGCTGAGGTGCTACACCGCTGCCGAGGCTGGATGTCTTGTCAGTCTTACAGCAACCGCTACATCCATCAGTCGCATTCAGTCTATAGTCATTAGCGAGACATTCCTTATCTCGCACAGATAATAGATCAATTACCTGAAATTGTACAGACTCAGTCTTACAGCAACAGTCCGATGTGAAGCACTCATGTTTTATGGCCCCTCCCCAGGTTCGAACGTGGTACACGCACTGAGTCGTGCCCGACCCTTGGCTATATCGTGTCGTGCCGGCTTCAAATCTCATATTATCTTATGTTTTAACATTTGGGGGTGGGTACAGGGTTCGACTCCCGGTGACTGTGTTCGTTAGGTATCCTGGGTTCGATACCACAATTACTTACAGGTGGGGGCGGGGGTGGGGTGTGAGGTGTCAGTCGTGGAGAGCGGGTGTGGAGGGGAGGGGCGGGTGGAGGTGGCACCAGACAGTCTTACTAATCACCGTCTCGGCCAGTGAAGGATTCCTGGAATATCGACGCGATGAACCGGGGGTCTACTACTGATGATAAACGATAATATATAATTATAATTACTATTTCTTACGTTGTTTTCAACTCATAACAATTAACTACAATTTAAATATATTTGTGACTACAATAGTCAATCATGGCCACTTACCATTTGCACCTCTCAAGATATTGTTCCTTACTGTTGATACTTTCAATGTCATACTGTTTTTTATTTGATGCATACGAGCATGTTTTATGTCTACATAGTTCAATTTTGATTTATTAATAAAATGAAACCATGTTTTGGCAAAGTACGTGGTTCAATTCCTTTCATTCAGAACCTAATTTAACATTCCAAAATCGGTTAAAAAGTGTTGAAAATAAAAAAAATGCCCTGCGGGGCAAACTGGGGGCTTACCCCTCCCCCCCCAAACCTCTTCCACCCAGGTAGAAAGTGTTGAATGTCATACTGCGCCCCCTTGAAAATATCCTGCCGGCGCCCATGGTGTAGCCCTGTGCGCTGTTAGTATTTTTTTACGCACACCTGCGTTGGCCAGCCCCCCCCCCAGGATCCTGGGTGCGCCACTGAGGTAGACTACCTGAACGAGTATCTAAAAGGCGTATTATATTGATATTATTATTATAATTGTTATTATTATTATTATTATTATTATTATTATTATTATTATTATTATTATTATTATTATTATTATTATTATTATTATTATTATTATTATTATTATTATTATTATTATTATTATTTTATTATTATTATTATTATATTATATATTATTTATATTATTATATTTTATTATATTTTATTTATTATTTTATAGTCAGATATAGAATACAGATATGAATATGAATATATATATATATATAGATATGGAAATACATTTAATTCGTTTGACACCAACAATGCTTCTAATATACTATCTCTACAATAAAGTGTGAACCTATCAATTGTTTACGTATAAAAAGCGACAATCATTTATGATCTCGTTACACCAAAAGTGCGCATATATTGAAGTGTGTATTACAAATTTGAATGCTGAGACCTTATTGGTGGTTTCAAATTTAAAGGGCCATTTAGGTTTGATCTCGGTCATGCACAGATACGGACTATCTGTGTGAGCGTGTGTGAAAGCTATTTAAGCGCAGCCCTGGTGGATACACACTGAACTATGTACGGTGATAACAAGCATAATGTGAGATCATAGCCCAAACATTGTTTACATGGCAGATAAATGACCGGTATCTTAGAAGTATGGCTACACTTTCCGAGATCAGAGGTACTGATCTCACACCGAAAAATGATCTCGGTCGTCTGTTGTGTATTTACCCCAATGATCTCAGTTTGTGTCAAAAACACACTCACACACACACACACACACACACACACACACACACAATGTAATTTATCATAATTTTAAGAGTACTCACTATGTGGCAAGATGAATAGCGAGATCCAAGGTTCCAACATCTTGCCTTTCTTGGCTTGCAACAACCTTGCGATACGGTTCACTGTCGCAATAACATACCGCTAATAGTTGTACAAGCGAATCGTATGCACATGTGTTGCTCAGAGAAATGGTATCTTTTCCAATTTTGACCGAGGTAAGGCCCATGTTGTTACCATTTTTTAACAGTCCAATTTTCATTTTCGTTCTCAAGCTTGAATCGTCCATGGTTGACCACTCTGGTGCTGGTGTCGTGTAGAACGCCCTTCTCCTTTTCTTTGGAGGAAGAGCTAAACCCCTCCAATTTTCTACTTGGGCCATTTCTTCCGTGTAGTTGTCGGTTTCGGGTTCTTGGGCCTCCAATGGTTCATCTTCTTCAGCACGACTGGTTTTAGTGTGGTATTCATCAGGTTCACTGGTCAAGTCTATATCAGGTAGGCCTATTTCAGGTGACGGATTCGTATGATCTTGCATACGAAATCCTACATCGACCTCACGTTCTTCTTCTTCAGCACGGCCGGTTTCAGTAAGGTGTTTTTCCTGTACGATTGGTGTGAGATTGTTGAAGCAATCACGGCAAATCTTTCCTTCGCCAAACCCTTCGTCTCCTCTAAGTGGTTCTGAACAGCCTTTAATAGGATGTACACTCTTGTCACATACCGTGCACTTGTGAACACCTGTTGCTGTTGGCAATATATCGTTGGCGCAAGCAAAGCAGTGGTCAACATCCGGTTCACTGGTCAAGTCTATATCAGGTAGGCCTATATCAGGTGACGGATTAGTGGCTACATCTTCACTTATCAATGCTACATCGCCCGCAACATCGGGTGTTCTCCAGAAACCAGTTCCCGAAGCAATCTTAATTGAGCCATCGATAAGTTTGGTATGTTGCACAATAAAGTTGTCTACTCTCGTTGGCAGAATTCCCTTGAACAGTCTAGTTTTAAGGTCGTTAAAAAAGCTCTCGACTGGTGCGCTGCTTGCTGTGGTATTGCCTCTACCAAAACTGTTGACCATAATGGCGGTCCACAAAGGCAACTTACATGCCAACTTACATAGCGGCTCTAGGACTTGTTTTAAGTACAGCGCATTCATCCTGTCACCGTCATCAACCTGTGCCAAAGAAATGCTTTTGTTTTTAATTCTGTTGACCCAGGTGACCATTGATTCTGAGTCGGTACCAATAACTTCTTCTTCTTCTTCGTCAGGGATTGTAGGCATGTTGTTTTTCTTGCGGGCTTGTGGAGAGTCGCTAATTTCGGAATCGCTATCGTATGAAGTATGCAAGTCCTCAAATAAGTTATTTGCATCTCCACTTGCAAAGAGAGCCTTGACTCTTATTTTGTACTTCTCACATGGTACTCGCTTTGTAGGTCTGCTTAACGAGTACCCTTCAGTTTTCGATAGCGCAATTACCAGCAATCCAGTCAATAGCTTTTTCGCCTCCTTTAATGACCTACATAAAGTCAGACTCGCAACGCCCCGGATGTAAAATTCCTTTATCCTTTTTTCTTTTGTTGCAAGGCATTTCCAACCAACAATAATTTTAATGACATGGGCTAAATCCACTCGGATAAAACTTGATGGTTTTGGTCCCCTGTTATTACTAACCAACATCATGTAACACATTTCAATGTATGTTCTTGTGTCACAAACTTTGGCAAAGGATCTTACAGCTGCGTTTATTATTGCAGGAGAGAAATCGCAAATAAATTCTGAGGGGATTTTTCCACCCATCCTCAGCCATTCACTAAGCCAGTAACTTATAGCATTTGCATTATGTCGTTCAGATAACATTTGTAATATTGGAATTTGTCCCTCGTTTTCGCCTGGTAAACTAATTACGCCTACATACAAAAATATGTGGCCTGACAGCGTTTGCCCAGGTCGTGGAAGTTTAGCTACAACTCCACCAGTAGCATCTACATACATCTTTGTATTTTTCACCTTGTTACAATATGCAACATAAATACGTAATTGTTCCGATGACCAGTAATGAACGAAAAATGGGTTGCTTCCAACAGCATGAATAGTGCTACGGTACGGATCGGATGCTTGAAGAAGTGATATAGCAGTTAACGGTATGTCAGAAAGTCGGTTGGATTTTATTTTGTCAGCCTTAGCTCTTCTCAACACATTCAAAGATGGTATATGTGCAGGTTCGGTATCAAAAAGATCCATTTCAGTTCTACCAAACTCTTTACGAAGGTAACTAGCGGATTTGGAATTATTTATAAGTTCCTTGCAGGCTTGATGTCTTCGTGCACCTGCCAATCTTCTCTTGGTGTGTTTCGTATGAGGAACAGATGTATCACCAGTGACTTGTATGTTTATTTGTATTCCCTCCTGGCAGTCTTCATTAGGTTCTTGCTCACAAATACCAATTAATGAAGAAGAACACACATTACAAGTAGCCGAAAACTTTAGGTAATTTACAGAAGAATGTGGATACACCTTTCCCCTTTTGAATACCAAAGAGCATGGAAACTTCTTTGTTTTCCATAGAGCCTCGTTGATGACATCAGTCCACACTCCGGGTTTCAATATTTCATACTGCCTGAACTTGTCAGCTCTATTCGGTTGTTCTTTACGCCGATAATCAATTTGCTCTGGCTTAATTAACGACCACTTTTCGTGGGAGATTGTAATTTTAAAATGATTAGTGGACTCAGAATGATCAGGGAAACTTTCTGAACTTTCACTGTCGCTTGTTGGTGAGTGAGATAACTGTTCTTGTACGTCAATTATTGTATTGTCATTCGTCAGTTGCTCCGTTGGGAAAATTACATCGCGTCGTTTTCTCACAAACTCGTATATCGACTTAGACGTCATTGGTAATGAATACCTCTCACGTATATCGGACCAAACTTTGTGTTTGGGAGGGAAAATTACGGCAACCGAGCAATCCGAACGAAGTTCCTGTCGATGTTCTTGGACGATTTCCATTAGCTTTTCAGGGGCCACAGCTGGTGGTCTACCACCGTAAGATGCCATCCTAAAGAAATAGAAGCATTATGACTTTCCACGCAAACATGAAATTGTTTGATATTTTTCCTATTGAAGAATGTTTAGTTAGTGTTATGTGCTAAATCAATCAGTTTTACTATATTGGTATTTAAAGGATTTAGGCCTATGTGTTCAGAAACAGGAGAATAAAATTAACAGCTGTGGCCTAAAAACGCATGTGATAATGAAAGCAGTCATTCTACAAACGATATTGCATGTTCTTGGATTTATTTAATAGTGGTGGTAAAAAGATATTGTAGTAAATATGAATTAAATTTAAAATATGACATAACAATATTATATAACACGTTGAAACTGTTAATACTATGTACAATTGAACAATAAAGTATTAAGTAATCGGGGTAATTACGTTCCATTTTGTTATATTACGATTATGAATAAGTTATTTATTTCATACTTCAATAATATCCTGCGTAATGAAACATAATAAAGCCACCAACTTGGGTGGCGAAACCTCGAGTAACAACTCGGCACCGACACGACGCAACCCAAGAAAAACACAACAGTGCTCATCTTCGGGTCGTGGAATAACCCAGTCATTCTATATCAAAAAGGGGCGTATCTCAAACTAAGTGTAACAGAAACTATTTTCCACAATTAATATTTAGCATGATCAACTTAACTGAAATATAAAAGTTTACTCAATTTTCCTAATGTTAAGTTTGTTTATAGAAAAAATTATAAACAATAAAAAACATTGATAAGTACTCCGTTTCATAAAAAATAGACCTCCGTAACGAGAATTGTAACAATCTCAAGACTTTGGTTAGCCCTGAGAGCCACATTTATGAAACTGGATTAATCTGTCTTTACCCGTTGAAATCAATACATTCTTTAGAAACAAATTTTGGGTATGGAACATTTCAATATCGGAAGGGTTAGTGGCGTTGCAACGCGCCAAGGCCAAACAATGCCTAAATGTCACGTACGCACTTCTGTCAATTAAATAACTCAAGCTTATTATTGCTTCTAGGTAGATCCATGAAGCTCAATATTATTAACTCGTTTGGTTATTATTGTTTACATAATCACAATTAAAAACAAAAGAAATATTGATAAATACTCCGTTTCGTAAAAAAGTAAACATCCTCAGCGAGGAATAATTCAAGAGAAATAATTCTTGTCATATTCAATTTTGTCATAAACCTATGCATTATGGAGATAAATGGGAAAAACCCTTGCAGTGGCGGCCATTTTATTTTTTTGCGTACAGCTCGTGAATGTCTGACATTTGAGCCGGGCACTATCAAATTTATTATTCTAAAAGCTGAAAGGAAGCGATTGAGCTTACTCCCATACTTGCTTCACCAAGGAGCCCACGGATGTACATTCAAATAGAGACTGCGCTTCGCTCTGCTGCCCCTAGGATTATTACACTTTACAACCTTTCATTGTTGCTCAGCAAAAACTGAAAATTTTGTGTCAGAGAGCCATTTTCTTATTTACTTTCGATGAAAATTGAAAATCTGAAATAGCCAAATTCTTAGCAGTACATTTTTCTACTAAAAACGTTTAAAAAGTAAATGTGACTATAATTTTCCCCGGTCTTACAAATTATTAAAGATAATTCCGTAAAAATTGATTTTTAGTGGGTGTTTGGGGTGTTTGGGGTTAAAATACTCAAACAAAAGACTGCCAACAATGGTTTTCGAATGTAGGATATTCTCCTGAGTAAGAATAACCTTGTTGGAAGCTTTTAACAACCCGGTACCCTAATATCGAGAAGGAGACACATTTTTTGGAAACTGATCTAAGTAATAAGTGTTAGAAAATACATATTTTTTACAATTGATCTTCGGATATCAATTATCAACTAATCCAAAGTTTTCTCAGATAACTTGATTATTATACGGTATCAAATATATATTAACAATGAAAATTCAAAATAATAACTTAACAGGGAAGGATACCTCGACGTCAAAAACTGGACAAAATTTTCATTTTAAAATTATATCACAAGAATGGGCTTCGAAATCGAAAATATGAATCAACAGCGCACCGTGGTTTAGTAAGCCCTACACATTGAATGCTCTAAGTCTTGACTTATATTATAATCAGTATGTTTTTTTATAAATAATTATGTTTATTACTAATTATCGAATTTTAATCAAAATACTACACTATTAATTGTAATATTTTATTCAGTCTGTAGGGCTTATCAAAGTACAGTGCGCTGCTGATTTAGATTTCCGATTTCTTGTTACAATCTTGAGATATAATTTAATAATGTATATTTTCTGCGGTTTTTGACGTAGAGACTTCCCTTCGCTCTAAGACCTTTTGACTTGAAACTTGTTGTAACAGATGTTTTGTTCATGATTTAGGTTTATCATGATTAACTTTACACAAATAAAAAAAAGTACTTATTAATTATATATTATATATATTTATATTAATCGCTTAATTTACATAAATGCCGTCTTGCAGTGACAGTGTGCAGTCAGTCTACAGTCTTGACTCTAGGATTAAAATCGTCCATATATTTATAAACTTTGTATATATAACTTTCAGATCCAGTCTTACCTTCTAAATGCTGATGACGATATTTGGACTTATCGGCTCATCTTTTGGAAGTGGAAACGATGCTAAACGACAACATTTGCTGATTTTAATATGCCACATGTAACATGTAACATGTTCAGCAAAATAATAGCATCGTAAATCTAAAAATTAAAAGTGGATTTACACAACATGTAGGTATAATAGCCTATGTAAATAACAATAAATGTAACATAACCATATACTTCAAAGAAACAAGTAGTATGTGGTAAATATTTTTGATTTCTATTTAGTACAAACAACAAGTTGTTGACATAATTTACAGTTTGGGTATTCAATCCATTAAATCTTCCATTGTACTTTGGTTCTAAAATTTTCGTATTTTCGCACAGTATTAATTGTATATAGTCACAGTGGCGGCTTGAAGGTTATAATATAACCGATGCCAGAACTTCCCACACCACCCACCCACCTGTCTCCACCCTTATCGCCCCCCCCCTTCCCCAATATACGTGGGGAAGGCTTGTATCTATGGGGGAGGGGGGGGGGGGGGGCTGGAGCCCCCCCGGAATCCCAGCTTGTGTACGTGTACACATTGATATATATGAAATATTATATCTGTGTGCTAAATATGGTTTCAAAAAAAAAAAAGAATTCGTTCGTTCTTGTTCTGCGCCTGATGAATAGATGATTTTCAGAATTGGTCGTGATTTGCTCTATCTAGGTCCTTGATTGTTATGGTTAGGTGCATTTTTCACTGTTGTGCATTGTTGTCATTGAAGATCTATAGGGCCGTAATTAGCTCTATCTTAGTGTCCTAGATCACTTCTAAAAAAGGATTATTACATTATTTACGCGCGCATTTACGAAGAGATTAGAATTGGATTGCCCGTAATTATTTGTAGCAAAACCGAGAGGTATACGATAATAGTAGTAATGATAACAAATCACCTACTCTTTAAAAAATGTCATTAAAAAAAAATGAAAATGAAAATCAGACGAAAGGGAACAGAGCTATAAGCAGTTCATGGTTTTGGACGCCATCTGGGAAAATGGCGCCCTGCATGGAATGCCAGCGTGTCTCCTCATCTTAAATCAATCCTTTGGCTATAAAGAACAACTGTGCAAAGCGGCACCTTCTTATCCAGATTTGCAGTGTTTTTTTGTGAACCGCTGCTACTAATTGCCCCCCCCCCCCCCCCCGTGTAATACGAAAGCCATGCCGCCCACTTAACCTACGTAAAAACGGGCGGCCGCCAGGACGGCCGTAAAGCGTCAACGTGTAATACCCGCTTAATGAATTGAAAGTAGCTTGCTAAAATTATCTGAAATTACAAGGTCCATGAAGATATCCCCCCCCCCCCCCATGTCATCACTAACTCCCAAACAGTCACCACACTTTGTGCTTAGTTAATGCTAATAAGTGCCGTTGGAATTAGACTTTGTGCTACTCAAATAATGGATATATTAATAAAAATGTATGTGTGTAGGGGGGGGGGGGGGGGGGGCTAACATCACGCAGCCAACTGTGTAAGGGGGGTGGGCGCACATGTTAGCACTAAATCCTTAATCGTCAACAGAGTTAGTGCTAATATGTGTCGTTGAAATAGAAAAATGTCTCAACTAGCAACTAGACATATGAAAATGCAATTGACTCACCGATCTTTCATCAGGTATAGTAGAAGTAGAAGTAGTAGTTAGATACTAATACACAAGCATCTCTAGTTTCCTGTTGTCCTCAAGCATTGCATAGACATAACACATCACCCGGCCCATGCTCGCAAGAACATAGGGGGTGCAATAGACTACTTTGCACTATTTTCGTTAACAATGTAAAGGCAACGAAAGAAGACGAACCGAACACTGCCACCGTCCAAGTACAACTAAATTAAAATTTAAAACTAAAGAAATCAACAATAAAAGTCATTGGTGG
Organism: Isoperla grammatica; assembly: GCA_945910005.1. Classification (NCBI taxonomy): domain Eukaryota; kingdom Metazoa; phylum Arthropoda; class Insecta; order Plecoptera; family Perlodidae; genus Isoperla; species Isoperla grammatica. Next base: position 37,372,152 of record OX246737.1, on the reverse strand, counting down.
GGGGTGAGGTAGATATGTGGTGATGGTGAGGGGGTGGAGGAGAAGGAGGGAATGAGGAGGAAGTTCCTTACACCTGGTGCAAAGAAAGGAACATTGTCGACTTCAACCGGAATGTTTGTGTTGACAACAATACTTTTAGACAACTAGCGTTACAACTCTCATTGTTGTGAATGCTATGATGGTGTTATATTAATATGGCTCTACAGGCAACAGAACCGTTGGTACAATAACAATGTAAGCATTGTATTGTAGTGGCAACAATGTAGATTAGTCAGAGGAACAAGCTAGGTCTCTCTCTTTCTCTCTCTCTCTCTCTCTCTCTCTCTCTCTCTCTCTCTCTCTCTCTCTCTCTCTCTCTCTCTCTCTCGCTCTCTCTCTCTTGTGTATGAAGTGAAAACTCCCAAAACATATTTTGTACATGTATTAAGAAAAAACAGCTTTTAAAAGAAATTAAAATAATAAAGTCAAAGAGATAATATAACTGTAAAGATAAATACTTACACAGGCTTCAGGTCCTTTCAGAGTTGAGTCATGAAGAAACACGCATGTTGTTCATGATCTGAGTCGAGAGAAAATAAAACATACACCACACACTCTCCTGCACTGGAATAAAACAGCCCGCTGTGCCTCATGGGTTGGGGCACTGAAACCTAGGGACGTGGGTTCGATGTCCCTCATAGGGCCGTAAGCTAAAAATTGTTTTTTGTCTTCATCCATCAACTCCCCATCGTTTCGAATAGCATGATCGAAATAATAGAAACGCAAAAGCAAGAATAATCATCATCATCATCATCATCATCATCATCATCATCATCATCATCATCATCATCATCATCATCATCATCATCATCATCATCATCATCATCATCATCATCATCATCATCATCATCATCATCATCATCATCATCATCATCATCATCACCATCAGCAGGGGGGGGGGGGAGGGGGGTACAAAACTTGTCCCCCCAAATTGAATCGCGTTTAACTCCGAGACTGTTATGGTGCAAAAATCACAGATTGGCCGCAAAAAAGGTGCCATAATATAAGCATATCATAAAGTTGAATGTACAAGGTGGGGGACAGCCATTAACATGTCCCCCCCCCCCACATTAAAATTGGTACAACTCCGAAAACAATGGGGTGAAAAAAGGGGGGGGGGGGGGGCTGGCATTAAGTTGGCCCCGCCAATTAATTAATTAATATCTTGACTGTGGGAGTGGTGCAAAAATTGAATTTGATGGTGTATTTTGGTGCATAATTAGTGCAATAATAGGGAATATGCGTCATCTTTTTTTTAGCATTTTAATAGATTAGGATTAACTTCCTGAATATAAAAAAATGTATTTTGATGACATAGAATAAAGTTTCATTTATAAAAACGAGCTGAAAGTTTCACACATATTTATGGCGGGAAAAACGGGGCATACGTCACTTTCCCTGTATCAGCAATCAACCAATCACAAACTGAAAAATAAAATAACGCTTATTTGGAAATTATCATATCTAAAATCATATAAAATCGAATTAATGCCTAGTGCGCCTAATAATTAATTTTCAAGCCCAATTTCTATAAAAACAATAATACCAAACCTATTTTAATAGAATATCAGTAAATAATGGGTGTCGTTATTCATATAAAGCAGACTTGACAACGGCTTGAGTACAAATTTTGACAAGGTTAGCTTGATGACCTTGAAAATTTGATTGTTTCGTCTAGGAAGCGGTGGCAAAGTCCAAGGAGGTTACATGCAAAGTCATTCATATAAGCAGTGATTTACAAGGATTGTGACGTCACATACCGTTTAAAAATAATAGTGCGGGAAACAGATAATCAAAATCTTTGAACATTTATAGAAGTATAATGAGTTAATTTTAAAACTTTTAAATTAAGTTTATGATGTCTTCAGATGAATAACTATATATTCCACGTACTTTCAGAGCTGTAGAAAATTCATGCACATTCCCTATTACATGCACTTTTAATTTTATAGTTCCTCAATTGCACCCCTTTACTAAGAGACCGCTTAATTATAAATAAAACAGTTAAGAGTCAATAGGCTACAGTTTCCTAACATAAATATTACTTCTACTTGGAATTTTTTATAGCGGTGAAGTTTGTACGAACCGGACCCACACGCACACTTCACGAGACCAGTCATTAAACTGTAAACTGGAACATTTTACTAATTTGGTATAGTTCTGTGGTGTTTTCCCAATACAGTTTATCTATCACGTAGTTGGAAAATAATAGTTATTTTTCCACCTTCTGAAAATGTGTTATTATTTATTTAATTAATAAGTAGATGTTGTGTTTAAAGTGGCAAATGAAAAAACCAGTAAGTCCACATTTATTTTGAGTTAGTTATGAAAATGTGTAAAAGAAAGGTATAATATATCCTACATTTTGTGTAGAAATCATTCGGTAATTACAGATTAATATACGTTATTATTGTAAGTAGTCCACTATAAATAAAGACCTTATAAAAATTAAGAATTTGTGTGTGTGTATATTATGCGAGTCTATGCGGGAGAAAATATTACCTATTTAAATAATGATCAAATCATATAATTATTCGGTAGCGTGTAGTGTAGTTTAGGCAACATATTTTATACCACACTTTAAATGCGGGTATTCACAAAAAATAGATAGTGCATAGGCACAATAGATAAGCGATGTTGTGCGATGTTAAACGCTACGTTAACGCCCCCGTATTATAATACGAATTGCTAATTTTATATTAATGAATTAATTTATGATTTGGCCCCGCCGAGTTTTGTAAATGGATGTTTAAACCGAGAGTATTATTATAAATCCATGTTTAAACAATTATTTCGTCCACATTTTTTGTTTGCCTTAACTTATCCACCATTAAACTTATGTACAATATGTACATATAGTTATAATAGTAACGATATCGGTGAGGGAATTTATTCATCTTCTCTTCATGTAAACAAAATCCAAGTCAAATACTTTGGGCACTAAATGTCTGAATCAGCAATTAATAATCTAAGAATTTGAGACCTTTGTGCTGACATGGGGGCCGAGTGAAGTAAGACCCCCCCCCACAGTTTTTTATCAATAACTACAGTATTAGTGCAGCACAAACTATAATTCCAACGGCACTTATTAGCACTAACTCAGCACTAACTCTGGTGAAGGTTTCAGAGATACTGCTAACATGGGGGGGGGCTGCGTGAAGTTAGCCCCCCCCCCCACAGTTTTTTTATTAATAACTACGGTATTAGTGCAGCACAAACTATAATTCCAACGGCACTTATTAGCACTAACTCAGCACTAACTCTGGTGAAGGTTTGAGAGTTAGTGCTAACATGGGGGGGGCTGCGTGAAGTTAGCCCCCCCCACAGTTTTTTTATCAATAACTACGGTATTAGTGCAGCACAAACTATAATTCCAACGGCACTTATTAGCACTAACTCAGCACTAACTCTGGTGAAGGTTTCAGAGATAGTGCTAACATGGGGGGGTCTGCGTGAAGTTAGCCCCCCCCACAGTTTTTTATCAATAACTACAGTATTAGTGCAGCACAAACTATAATTCCAACGGCACTTATTAGCACTAACTCAGCACTAACTCTGGTGAAGGTTTGAGAGTTAGTGCTAACATGGGGGGGGCTGCGTGAAGTTAGCCCCCCCCACAGTTTTTTATCAATAACTACGGTATTAGTGCAGCACAAACTATAATTCCAACGGCACTTATTAGCACTAACTCAGCACTAACTCTGGAGAAGGTTTGAGAGTTAGTGCTAACATGGGGGGGGCTGCGTGAAGTTAGCCCCCCCCACAGTTTTTTATCAATAACTACAGTATTAGTGCAGCACAAACTATAATTCCAACGGCACTTATTAGCACTAACTCAGCACTAACTCTGGTGAAGGTTTGAGAGTTAGTGCTAACATGGGGGGGGCTGCGTGAAGTTAGCCCCCCCCACAGTTTTTTATCAATAACTACGGTATTAGTGCAGCACAAACTATAATTCCAACGGCACTTATTAGCACTAACTCAGCACTAACTCTGGTGAAGTTTTGAGAGTTTGTGCTAACATGGGGGGGGCTAACTTCACGGACCTAATATTTTATATTTATTTGGAGTTCAACGTTTAAAAAAAGGTATCTTTAGGGACAAAGGTAGAATCATATCCATTATGATTACCAGGAGCATTTTCCACTGATATCCGGCATCCGAGCTCCTAAGCTTATTGCTTATTCCTTCTAAACAACTTTCAACTCCCCTCGTATAACTCACAGAATAGCGTCGTCATAATTCCGCATCTGTATTTGCGCTGCTAAGATTAACCCGAAGACACCCGGAAAACTTTATTACCGAACGAAACTCCCCCGACGTTGGATTTAGAAGCCTTGCTGTGATTTATTTAGTTTGTCCGGCTCGTATAACAATATCGCCCGCGTTGTAAGCGACGGGATAATAGTCTATTAGGCTTCTTGTGATTACACTCAACTGCCATGAGTGTTTATTTGCATACGATTGTCACCTGACCAAATCCTGGAGACTAGGTAACCTTCCGAATATTCCCGCGGGAGAAGTTAAACCGTGACAGATATCCTGGAAGGCTCCTACCTGTACAGTCACAGACAAAACCATTCCGCCATTAGCATGCTCGTACGAACTGGGGATTAACGGTTTTACTGTATAAATAACTAACTACTATATCACGACGCAGCTGGGTTCAAATGCTGTTAGATGTAATTGACAAAGAAATAGAAAGTGCTGTAGCGTACAACAATAAAGTAAATTGGCGGTTTTCGTATTTTATACTATGGTAGATTTAATTTTTCATAAAATCATAAAGTTTATAAAATACTAACATTCTTATACACTAACATTTCGATACAAATAATGTTTTACAATGAATGTAAATTATGTTAACTTATTTTTACTCAATCATATTTTCTGTACAAGATGATTAAATCCAAAAAAATATTTATCTTATTTTTGTGTACATTTTTCCGAACTATACCAATCCTTTTTACAGAAATATTTTGTGATAAAGTGTCACAGTTACTTCATTTCTTCTTATATTCATCTTTTGGATGGGTTTGATAAATAAAAAAGAAATGAGTCCATTGCCAATCATGAACAGTATAGCTTCTTGATGCGGATACATCTTCAAAACTAACCAGTAATCTATATTCTATAAATTTATGACTAGTAAAAATAACATGTCGGCTAATTCATGCTTATTTTAGTTATTACGAATATTGATTAATATTTCAGTAACGAATTAACGCCATGAATTTATCAGCAAATAAAATGCGTCTTTATACTATAATTACTGAATCAATTTAATTAAAATTAAATTGGTTCCAATAGTCATAAAATACAAATCTGTGTTGTTCTATTAATACCTCCCAAATTATCTACTTTAACGTGAAGTAAAATAAAAATATGTTTAAAACCATTTATCTGAAATCAATAACTTATTACAGGTTGAGGTAGGCGTACTTGTTGACTCATGTACTAGATTGAGAAAACATCAGTTACCGAGCCGCAACGCGTCTGCAGGGAGAGTTTCTTCCATCAATTATTTTCCTCGCTCCTGTGCGTTCGTTCGTCTTATTAAAGCAAAGTGTAACACCGAAAACACGCGTGTACCAACCTCATTAACACCCTAGAACAACTCCCAACATCTTGTGCAATTCATCCTCGGATATTCTCCGTGTATTCGCTGCGGTCGAGATTAGGGGGGGTCTTAAGCCACGAGTCGCATTTGCCAATGTGTGTGTACCTTAATAAGAGAACACGTTAGAGGTCTGTGTACGAGAGTAATGCATCACGCTAGTTAATTTGTGTACCCGCGCAAGGAGGCTCTGACCAACGCTAGCAGGATATTGCCTCACTCCGTCATCCTCCAGTAAGCCGTGGCGGGCGCGCCTACCGCCACTTTGCATTCGGCCCACTTCGAAAACACGACGCCATTTTATTTTGTGCGTCGTTCATTTTGTGTTGAGCTGACGTTATCGAAAATTTGTAATTAATTCGTAGTAAGTGATATTGGCATTTTCGAGTGTATTATTGTTACGGGTTTCTCGTAAAGGAAAAGCCATTAGAATGATAATTAATGTGGTAAGTTGTTTTGACTCACGTGTGTCAGTCATCTCAGAAGTTTATCTTAGATAAATTAACAAGAGGCATAGGTATAGAGAGTCTTCACGCAAGACTTCCACACAAAAATCTTTGCTTATTGTGATTGCTTCTAAAAGTGCGCGTCAGGGGTTGCAGTACAATCGAAAGTGTTGGTTATTATTACTTATTATAACAAATATATAACGCACTATGGTGAATAAACCTGTTTGACATAAGCTTGGTTTTTCAATCGGTCATTAACGGGGCCGTTAGCTGACGGTTCGTTAACGACCCGTTAACAGATTGAAAAACCGGGCCTTAAAGTAAAAGGGATAAGTGTGGACAAGTTTAGCGTAAACACCGACCAGGGCAATGATTGTTGCAAAGCCTTTAAACCGTGAACGTATTTCACCACAAATAGACGAGGCTTTTGATTGTATTGTTTATTTAGCTAATGGTTCTTATATACATTGTTTGATTTGAACTGTGCAGCAAAAATCGGGCACTTTTAGCCGTTTGTCGAAAAGATCATTTCGTGGGATAACAGTATTAAATAATATGGCATATTTGCACTAGGCTGATTAATAAGAAGGAATTGTAGCGAGGTGGTCAGACACTTCCATTAAATAACACGTTGATCAATCACATAATATAACTAGCTAGGCCTCAACTAAGATAATATTTTTTAAATGGAAAGGAGATACAATGAGCAAAGGGAAATATAATTGGTAATAAGTTTATAAACTCTATAGCTGGAACACGTTACACATTTATTGTTATTGTTATTGTATATATTTCTAGTAAAATATTAATATTTCTAAAGACAAAAACTGAAAACTTTTTAAAGAAGCATAATATTCTCAAGCCGAAAGTTTATCCCGAAACTTTATATTTGTAACAATCCGCGAGGGACATCTAAAACGAGTGTCCAAATAATTTTGTCAATTTTCAAAAATCAAAACATCTCTTGATTGCACTTCACGAAAACCGTCCGCAGTTGCTGGCTCTCATGGTTTGTTCTTAAAGATAGACAAGTATATCTTATAAGTTGTATCAAGAATAATTCAACTTAATGCAAATCTACGTTATATTCAGCATGATCGGACATCTAATAGGTCAGAGAATCGCGTTTGAAAAACCGTTAGATCCCTTTCCACGAACTGACAGGGTTTAAAACGTGGAAACATTTTACCAATAATAGTTTTTTTAATTCTGAAGTACAATTAGAATGTCCCTTGTTTTGGTTATCGGTAAAGCTCTCGAGCACTTTGTTAAAAAAACAATCGTGGAATCTGGGCATAAAAGTGTGTTCGCATTTCAGCCAATGATGGTTGATGTGACACCAGGTTTTTGGTGTTTTATTTTGTAATCAACGGCGCGTGCACTTTGGATTATCTGATTGAAGCGTAACAACATAACGCAACCTGACGTTATTACCAACACTACTTAGCTTCCCCCCCCCCCCCCTTCCCCTACCACCCAGTTGTGTTCCACTGTCCGTTGTTGCCGCATACTTTATTTTTTCAATGTGAAGACCCATAAACGTTGGAGAGTCGAGCAAACGAGTATTTGCGCCATTAGAGATTAAACAATAAAACAACAATTACTGACAGCTAAACTCCTGATTGTTCCAATATATTTTAACTGCCCCGTTGGTCACCATTATACTAGAAAACATTTTTTTTTACACTATTAATTTAACCCTATTTAATCTAGGTTGTACCTTAATTCATAGATAATTGCATTTAGAACTATTTTTTACGACGACGACGACGACAACGACGACATAATTTGTGTGTGGCCTTGAGAGAACTCGCTTGCGTATCTCCTGACCTAGTCTATCGGTGCTTTACTTGTCAATCAATCTTTTCACTCGGAAAGTTCTGCTTGAATAGTTTTATCGAGTCCCTATATCAATGAAAACAAACACCTCGTTGTATTTCCTCCATACGTGTTCGCGCAAACCTGGCGTGAAGTTCAATATATATAATATATTTGTGATTGTCTCTCATGTTTCTCGATGGAAGTTCCCAGTTGTGTCACCCAACTGTCAATAGACGCGGGAGACAAAGGCGGTGACAGTGAGAGACAATATGCAATATGAATAACCTGTGTATCTAGGTCAACATAACGGCATTCGGGCAAACAAATAAAGCTTCGCGCTTCCTATAGTGTTTACACAGGGTTAAACAATTCCCCCGCAGAACGTGGAGCCAGGTCGTGTCAAAGAATTGCCCGTCTGAACCAAGTGCATAATACATCGAGTGTGTTAAGATAACCGTTCACCTGAGAGCCATCAATCGCGTACAAGATCTCATCCATCACACGGGAAAAAGTATAGGAAATGAAATGGGAATCACTTACAATAAACGGGTTGGAGTGGCAATCTTGCAACACTGCACACTATCCTGGGAATCCCCCAATGGGCCCTGACTTATTTAAATGAGAGAACCTCCTCGATCGACGTACGTCGCTAACAATCCTTTACCCACACCCGTAGTTTCTGTTAGCAGCAACTAGGTTACGTCCCCTCGATCCTTAGGGATCACGATCCGTAATTCATTGGCCTAGCTTCCTTTTTAAATTTACATACTTATTACTTAGCCTACAGTAGGGTATTTGTAAGGAGCACTTTAGTCATCAAAATTACATTGGGGAAAAACGTCTAGGCACTGGTGTAGGTGGCTGAGCGGCTGGTTGTAGGCTCGACCCCATTAAGGCCGTCCATTCCCTGTCGAGATTCAATCTCAAGTTCGACTACACCCCGCCAGGGGGTTCATAGACCTTGGATTCCCTCCACTGACAATACGGACTGAAATGTTTTGTAGTGAATACCGGAATTTAGTAATGCATCCTCCTTATAAAAGAGCCACAACCCCCCAAGCTTAATCCACATATTGATATAGCTTTCTTTTATCTTGTTCTACTACGCACTCAACCGGAAGATCATGTAGCGCCCGATCTTTTAGTTCCCTCGAGCAACAAGCAGACTTTCCCCATATGTATTTTACTCCAAGCTCATTAACGGTTTCCCCTATGTATCTAAAACTACTGTAATTATGTATTATTTTTTTATGTAGTCCATTTCTCATTGTTATCTTATAATAATTTGGAAATATCTATGTGTAATACCATTTTGGTACTTACGAGATTGGCTAAATTCTGTCACACCACATGGTAGCCATTGTATCATTGATAGACCACTCAATACTAATCATTCTTCGTAAAACACTACTAAATTAACTAACGACTGCATCGCCTATTAACGAAATAAGTTCACGAATTCGTTACGAAGATAATTAATTCAATTGTCACGGTGAAACCAGATCAAAAAGATCATTACCTTTCATAATATTCAGATGAAGATGCTTCAGCGCACCCATCTATAGCTCAGAATAATTAATAATAATTTTTCGTAGGAATCCCCGTTATAGGGTGCACACCAGCTTTACCTGATGTGCCCCTCTTCAGGTGACTAGCTAGGTATATTAGGGTGCTTGGATAGTTGGGAAGGAATGTCCGATGGCTGATAATATGACTCAGTCCCAGACATAGCTCAGAATCAATTTACATTGGTAGGCCGCAATTCATGTTCTTGCAGGTCTGCCAAGAGATCCTTGCGATATGACTATTGACTACATACATTATACTAACTGACATTCCAAGGAAATTTATGGTGCTTTATGAACAGCGAATTTAATTATTTAAAACAGGTTGCCAAGTTTATTTGTTGACTTAGCGGCGTCGTCAATGTTGAGCAGCTACAACAGTTAAACTTAGGTCAATCTACAACTTTGTATATATACAAGTAGAATAGTTGATAGTCTCTCAAAACTTATGTGATTTTACTGTTTTTCAAGTTGATGTAGTTAGTGAAACGTAACATTTGGTCTCAATATTTAGGACTGATAAGTATTGTTCTTGAAATGATAAAAGAATTGTTTGGCAAATTACTAAGTTCAGTACGGATGTATAATTGAGACAGTGCCGGTATTTAAAGACAGTCCATGGGCGTGTGTTTAACGTCTGGGACTGAAAATACAAAATTCACTCAATTAGTGCATTTTACCAGGGGGATAGAAAATGAAGCTATACAATAAGCTTTTCTGACATAAAGAGAAAAACTACGTCAAGAAACTACTACTAACACAATCATTCGTTCGTTACGCCTACAATTACTTTAGAATGCGCGTATAAGAACTTAGCTAGCAGTAAATGCAGTTTTGTCACATATTCATTAAGTAATTTTGAACTAGTTCTCAGAACCTAAGTGATAAAGAAACATGCCAAATGTTTCAAATCTCAAAATTACTACAGAAAGGACTTCACAAATGTAAAAATGCAATACATATCAATACTCATTTTTCTAACATATTTATTCTAACATACTTGTGTGTACGATTCTAAAATGATGTAACAAAGTGAGCGTTACATATGAGTAATAACATGTTATTTTAGTTAACAATAACTATACTGATCCAAATGAGAGAAAGTACCTCGCCAAAGCAGATGTCACATTATCCTTTGGCTCCACTACTAACTTGCTATTTTTATCTCAACTACCGACGTTTCTTATCGACCCCGCCATCCTTTAACCACGAGTGAAACTAAAACCCCATCCTCTGATCACACTCATTCCAAATTGAACTTTATCGCATAGGTGGTGAAATTACCTCGACCTTGTAAAAGTGGCTAACCTTACGGCGATGGTGGCTTAGGGAGGTGGGGTGGGGGGTTCCTAGACTCTTTGGAATTGGGCCTGCCGGAGATCTGATTAGCTAACTCTCGATTAGGCCCCTTGGGACGCCAATGACTAGGGGCTCCTCAAATGAAGTTAGAAATAATTCCGTTTACGCTCCGTCGAGTAAACAGATGGGAAGGATAACAAATGTTGATCTTTTGGACCCCATTTACTACAAATACCATAAGCATAGCGAATGTAAAGTCTTATAATACCAACTTTGTGACACAATAGCCATGTAAATTGTTTTGGGGGTAAGTGTTTGGAGCGAAAACCTCAAATTTAGCACAGTATCTAATTGTTTGTTTGTTATGTAGTTTGTTTTTTTATTTGTTGTTATTTTTGTTATTTGTGTTTAATGTGATGTGAATTGATTGTTTATGGACTTATACGTTTGGAATAAACGTATTTAATTAATATAACAAATAGTTCCTTTATGTTTTCTTGCTTGTGTTTTAAGTTCCCTGAGGTTGACGTACCTAATATATTATGTCGTGTTGAATAAAATTGAGGTATATATTATTATAAAGCTAGCTTCGTATCCAGATGTACCTCCAATGCAATATAACTGAAATTTAAAAATGAAGCAGCATTTTCAGCATTTTATCAAAAATCTACGAAAGTTATATTTCTGAAGAATATAATTAAAAATACGATCAATGGAAAGGGATATTCAAAAGGAAAATAAAAAAATATAACCGCAACTTAATGACACTGATGACGTTTGGGTTTTATGTATCAACGTGTACGAACTGGATATTCATAATAATGAGAAATGAAACGAAATAGGGTGAAAAAATTGCAATTTAATGCAGTAAATATCTCTTTAATCAATAGCATGCAAATAATTTTTAATTTGGGATCATTTATTGTTATTTAGTATTATTCTTACTTATTTCTTAAAAATATTATGCAGACACAACTTATACTATACTTAACTTAAGTTTATTTTATCTTCATAGTAGTTTTTAAATATATTATCAGAGAATTTCTGGTTATAATTGACTTCCCAGATACATCGAAATTATGTCTTGTCACAAAATAAATCAAAATCACACATATTTTGACCATCATAAATGTTCCTTTGTAAAAATATATTCATTCTACAAGAGCCAAATATTAAAATAGGGATAATCATTAAGAATGTATAAACCTGCAGCAAAAACTATATGTCAGCATTTTAAAATCAGCATATATACGAGTTCACCATTAACACGGGCGTTTTGTTTTACTTTTTTGAAATTTGTCTTCACCCATCCCTGTTTCTGCGTTCCGTACAAAAACTCTTTTCACGTTTTATTGCTGGAATATTCCTCCGTCAAAGCAAAGAGGGCAAAACTTGTCAACATCAGAGGAAAACTCATAAACCTCTTATTGCTTATTTGTATAGTACCACGTTAAGACAACTGAACGTGTATACCAAGGTACATGTGGTATGGCATCCATTGAAGTAACTTGGTAAACGATAAAAATATCCTTTTTATAATGAAACAAAGGTCCACATCTATTTGGCACAGACGTACAATTATAACACTGGTCATACTGTGTGTAATAATGTTTTAAATAACAATTCAAATGCATGAATATGATAAGCTTATGGAATGGTCTGCATTAATAATGCATTATTGGAGAATAGTTTTCAGATAGTGGTCTTAATATTCCAACTATGCTAATCGAGACAACGAGTACGAGAGATATGAAAATGAACTGACATCCGCATTCTAGTCAGGATTAGAACCCAAATCTAAAACTTACTAGGTTGACGCTAGTCGACGACGGCCAAAGTCGAAACGTCGAGTACATCTAAAGTGCACCGTGGAATACATATCTACCTGTTACATAAAGTTTCTTAATACAAACAAAACAACGCAAGTGTTTCAAAGAACAGTGTACCAAGCATAACTCGATCTTGTGTCTATGACGTCATTTTCTGACCTCTTTGTGCAACGAAGATACTCCAACTTCCAAGATCGAGCTTGTCTGTCACACCACGCCACACGACATCGGAGCATTAAATCTTCCTTCCTCGAGTTTTATTGCTCATAAAACAAACGACTGCCGTAATGTCGATACAATAGCTTACTTTACTGCTCGGCTCTCTAATGTTCGCTCGCAGACGTCCCTCTAGACCTATTATCCTGGTTGGTACGTCAATTGAAATATCAGTGTAATTGTGCAGCTCTCGAGTTACGTACCACATTTCCTCCAGGGAGAAGCTGCCTAATGATATTAAAGAAACAATAAAGACGTCCTCTAGATCTCGAATAGTCAATTCTAAAATGTAAATCCAATAAAGATGCACAGATTTAGGACGTCAAAAGTTCACAAAGATGGAAAAGAAGTAGTGACAGTAAATTTATTATTACTGACGTATATCATAAAATGTTGAAGGATTACAAAAATACATCCCCGTTGAACTCAAACCTAGATCTCCTGATGTCCAGGTCTCAAACATTCGACCACACGACTGAGGGAAATCTAATACACGTCATACGGCTTGGCCAATGGAGAACCATTTCACAAGACAACTTATGCGGTATCTGAAATCCGTATCTGAAAAAAATTATTGCACAATGTTTACAATAGTGTATATTATTATTATTATTATTCGGCGAAACATCGTTTGTTATAATTTTATTTCATTATTATTATTATTGTTGTTTTATTGTGGTCTCTACATTGTGGCATAATGAAACGGCAACATCATCATAAATCATTTCTTGTTTCTTCTTGTCAATAAATATTTTTATTATTATTATTATTATTATTATTATTATTATTATTATTATTATTATTATTATTATTATTATTATTATTATTATTATTATTATTATTATTATTATTATTTTTATTATTATTATTATTATTATTATTATTATTATTATTATTATTATTATTGTTATTATTATTATTGTTATTATTATTATTTTTATTATTATTATTATTATTATTATTATTATTATTATTATTATTATTATTATTATTATTATATTATTATTATTTTTATTATTATTATTATCACTATTTTTATTATAATAATCATTATTATTATTATTTTTATTATTAATATTATATAATGCTATCATTAACAAAAAATCAATTCCGCTTTCAATAGGGGAAATGTATACATCTGATCTTTTATTGCAATTCTCCAATCTTGTTAATTTTAAGTGAAATGAAAATGTCCATGTAGTATGTATGCTTGTGGACTTCACAAAAAAGCATTCGATACTCTAAATCACAAAAAATGTTTGCTAGCACTGGACAATATTGTTGTGAGAAGTCCAATTCTACGGTGGTTTAAGAGCGATTTAGATAATGGAAAGATCATTGTAAAAACTGGGGAAGATTACAATACGGTTAAATGATCAAATTAGGGGTGCCACAAGGCCCTAGCTTAGGACCATTTTTATACATGGTGTATGTAAATGAGATAGCGCGAATTTTTAAGAAGTGTTTTCCATATTCTTTCGCCGATGGTTATGCACTTGTAAATCCTATAAACATTAAGACAGTACACTTACACATATCTACTCCTTTGAATACCGATCATTATTCGATCGTCAAAGTTATATCACATATATCGTCCAGTGCTTGCATAATAATAATTATCAAATTGCCACGGAAATGACTTACAGTTGTGATGAAGAAATTGAGTTGCTGTACAGCTACGAGTATTTTGGAATTGAAATTGACAAATGCTTTTCATGGGATAAACAGATAAGTAGGGTATACAACCGAATTCAACCATGTGGCTGCGCAACTGTATCATTTGAAGAATATTCTCCCATACAGCTAACTTCGCACAGTCTATAAATAATCTCTTACGCTGTGTTAGCCTAGATAAATGCTTCTCATGTGTATCTTAAACAAATTATTAGCCTACAGATAAGGATGATAGAACATATCCTTAATCACATAACTGACCATTGTTTTTTAAATCAGCGTTTTATATTAACATACTTGCTACCTCTAAATTGTTTAAATTCTATTGTAATAATGAGTTCAAAATTGAAAATGGTGAAAGCATTTTTACAAGAGCAAAAGCCTCCAAATGGTACAGAGATCCCAAAATGTTCAACAAATGTGGTGAAAGAACGTTACAGGTAAGAGTGCCACATGGTTTTAATATGTTGTCGATCGAACTGAAAGATTTGGATAAAATAAATCGAGCAAAATTACCAGTAAAAGAGTTTCTATTGTAATATTCTCTTTAATTTATTATATTTTCATTATTACAATGTAAGTATTTCGTGTTTTGTTCTTGCCGTGTATATTCCTTGATTTATTGAATCTGGAATATATTAAGCAGGTGTTAAAAATGAGTAAGTGAAAGTTTGTTTTTGATATTGTTGTAAGGTCTTCTGCACATTGTCCTTGCACTACGCAACTTGGTCCGTAACTTAGTCCGTATATATTATTTTCATTGTAATAATATATAACCCACTGACAAGCTATTAACTTAGCTTTGTGGGACGTCTGAACATTCCAACTAGAAAAGAGGATGTGGCAGGCGTCCCCAGCCTAGGGCTAACCATTCAGGGCCACAGGGTCCCTACTATAGGCAAGGACCATGGTATAAGGATATTTGTTGGGCAAGGACTATCACCCACACCCTCCCCTTCTTGTCTTGGGGCTGTGTAGATCATCCTACGTCAAGTTGTAAGAAGTTACGCACTGTGTGACAAGTGTTCAAAATAATCGACTTCTGATCTCCTTCTTGATACAAATTTCCTCAAGGTTCTGCACAACATTCCTATGGATCAAACCAGTACTTGAAATTATTTGAGGAAGAATGCGAACTCGATCCATCAGCCATGTTCGATATGTGGCATCCATAGTCCTAATCTTCTACCTGCTGAACCTTTCCCTTAATAATATTACACTATCAATCCCAAGTCCGTGTGAATGTCCCGAGAGAAGGATACTGTGACATCTAACAGCTGTTCAAGATGGTTGGCTGCAGAGACATCCATGTAGAAAATATGGTTGTGTGTACACTATACTCTTATCTCTTCTAATTTCAAATCCTTGAGACGTGTCATTCAGAAGGATACACAAAACCACAAAACGCTCAAACAATCACCATGAAAGTTATACCCCTCTTAATATCTATTGGGCCTATTTCGAACACTGCTCCCTTCGTAGGTAAGCGAAAAATGGTTTTCCAATAATATTGCATTGTTATTTCAAGAAAAGAAATTAATGTAGGGTTTATGCGACATACTCTCAAATCATGTTATAGCCAAGAATGCGGAACACTATCAAAAGCTTTCTTGTAGTATGAGCACCAAATGTCGGTTCCTTAAATTCTTATTCGTCTGCTTTAAGATCGTAGTAACAATAATTATTAGTTGTACTTCACAGCCCTTCGTCTCTTTAATGCAACTTTTCTGTTCTTCTTCTATTGCATTGCATTGCTCTCAATAAGTTGTGGATATATCCTTATATTTAAACACGCCGTCAGGAATCTGTATATTGTTGGTATAGACACGCATAATGGGGCGATATTTCGAAGGCTCATTTTATCACCTGGCATTTTGTTATTAAAAACGTGTTGATCTTAGTGAAAAAACTGCCAGTATGTCAGAACTCCGCATGGCATCCGTGAAGGGTTTGGCTAGAAGAGCGTGAATACTTGAAAACCTTTTAAACCAAAAATGTTGAATTCAGTCATAACCTGGAGCTTTCCAATTATGAGAAGTGGGTATCACCAAAGTATCAACATCCGTACATCAGCCACACTTATCTCAGTAAACAACATTTCAGGTGATTCACTGCATCTCTCCTTCTCTCTCCTCCATTCTGCACCTCTTCTGTGCTCAATTGGATGCGACCATAAGTTTAACCAAAAATTCTCAACTGAAGCTTCGGAAAGTCCAATCATCACGTTTCATTTTATTCATCAAATTATGTTATTACCATATTCATTGTGTGAGAGTGTGTGTAGGTAGGTGCATATGGACTATAAAAAGCGCAATATAACGAAAAAACTGACCTTTCTTAATTTCACGTAAATAAATAGATTTAAACCAATTCTAGCCCTTTATTAACTTTTGATGTTGAAACGTGTTTTGTGAGACGAACGAAAAGCGTGCAGCTCTTCACGTATCTCAAGCTGCGTAGGGTAAATACTCGTAAAAGGCGGAGTAGTAGACAAACGTGTTCAAATACTGCGGTCAATGTCTGCACTTCTAGCGAGTCGCGTCTTTGTGGTAGGCCACCGTTTAGACTGTTTGTCTTGGTGGTTTGTCCATGGGAGTTTGTGTGTTGGGGAATAGGAGTGTTGCTCGTTGAATGTAGAGAAGATTTACAACATATGGAATACATCGGTCCTGTTAATGCTAGGTATGACATTGGTTTTTGTAATTGCCCTTTGTCTATCATCCCTCGCCGTCCCGAATAGCATGATTGCAACAATATAGACATAAAGCCACAAAGATCATCATCTTCATCTCTACACTATACTAAAAAACATGATTGAATAGAAACTGGAAGGGGAAAGTAGTTGTAAAAATACAGTAGTGGCTCGTAAAAAGATATGAGGGGGGGGGGGGGGGACTGCTGCTGCAATCCAATTTTGATTGCATGCACAAGCCATGGTCACACTCACAGTAGACTATTCACATGTCCACAAAGAAACAAAGTCGCAATTTTCGCTGGACTCAGAGCCAAAGTGACAAAGTACAAAAACACCTTGCACAAAGTCAAGATAACTGTCAAGTGAATCAAAACTCCACGCCACTTTCTAACTACCCTTATATACGAATAAATACAATATTACCACCAAACTCGATAATCTTTGCTGTTATCCAGGGGCGCCAACTCCGTGGGTGCAGGAGGGCCAAAGCACCCACAGGTAGATTTGTGTGGGTGCGGAGCACCCATACAAATAGAAAACGCGAAACCCAAACAACACGAAAAACCCACCCAAAAAAATATAAGGCATTCAGTGGCGTATCCAAGGGGGAGGGGTGTTCGGTGATTTGGACATTTCGACCACCCGAAATCCCAGCTTTACTTTTATTTGGAAATGTTCTTAAGATTATGGTAAATGTGTCCCGTTCAACAAAAGATCTTAATTTCTTCTAAAACACATTAGAACCTCTTCAAAAATACGTATTTGTCAAAAAAAATGCCTGCGGCGCTATTGCGAGAGATGACCCCCCCCCCCCCCCACCCTCCGTCCATTGCGTCTCGGTGGTGTAGCACATTTTCACAGGTATGTTCTACTCTGCGCAACCCCCCCCCCAAGCAACTATGTAGCCTATGTGCTTTCGGTAGTATATTATGTCGATTTGACAAGGTAGGACCTATTAAATAATTGAATGATTTTTTATTGAATAATTTAGAATGCAGCAATTTGGTAAAATCTGGCTAAAATTATGTTCTCTATAATTTAGACTGTTAAATAATTTTCCCGGGTATTCTACGGAGACCTTGTAGTAAATTTTTAGTTATTACTTGTAAGCTACTTGACATTACATTGTATATAGGTACTTCATAATATTTATGTACTCTTCACTAATCCTATGTCTTGTATGTATGTACTAAAAGATCGATTGAAGGCTAATAAAAACAAACAACAAACAACATTCACTTCATTGTTTAGGATACGATGTGGTTTTGAATATCAGTCCTCTCCTATGTTCATAATCTACTCCAATACCACAATTGGTGAATGAAATTCCCCCCCCCCCCCCCCCCCCCCCCCCCGGGGGCCATAGAGGCCGTAGAGTTTGCCTAAGTTTTGAGCACCCACAGTAATTCTGAAAAGTTGGCGCCCCTGCTGTTATCTAAAGTAAAGACTGTTGGTTTAGACTGTAAACACGTACCATTCCAACCCCACATCTTTACTGTAACTTGGTGCATTCTATTCCTACAAGGTGCAAGCCATGTGCTAGCCGTAGCCAGTCGCACTCTCAACTCGACGTACCCCAACAGCGCTCAGCGCAGCCAATAGTGGACCGCACACAATATTCTGGTTTTAATTATTCTGAAGAATGCTACAAGTAATAGAAATTCTGAATCTCTAGCGCACGGTTTGGTAACCCCTACAGACTGAATGGTAAATGTATCTAAAGCCTCATTTAGACGCGATTAAATGTTCTGTTCAAGGTTTCTTGAATTCAGGGGCAAAATGGAAGTATCGAAGAAAGTGGAGCATCGTTGTATTTTATTATCTACGTATGTTTTGATGTTTTTTTGACCTTGAATTCAAGGAAACTTGAACGGAACATTAAATTGTCTAAACTGGGCATAAGATTATAATCAGTATGGTTATTATTTGCATTGGATGTTTTCAACTGTTGTGAATGATGTCGAATTTTGTTTAGTAAGTATTGGTTCTCACGAAAGGCGCGTAAATGTTCCCTTCAACTATAATAATTGGCCAGGATCTGACCATATTACCTGCCACTGTGAAGAGCATAATGGATTACGTTTCGTCAGCAATGATAATTTAAAAATATTCATGTGAAAGATTAAAAAAAAACTTTTATTTTTTTTTCTCGCTGGAGTGAATATTTGTCAAGCACTTTGGTCTTGGTTTCAAAGAGATTTCAAACCACCACGGAACTATGCAAAGCGAATGTACAGATCAAAGAGTCGACGTCCATATGTAGTGCGTGCAGTTTCCCTGGTCTTGCTGTACACTCTGTCAGTACCATTCGCTTTGCTGCACACACACACACACACGTACAGTCTCAAAGCCCCCATGCATTCACCTGACGAATACCTCGGGGTGCATAATATCTGCATGTGCATTCGCTTGAATATTTGCTCTAGTTAATTAGACAGCGATGAGAGAGAGAGAGAGCGATAGACACTAAGAACTGAGATTCGGTAAGCATTGGATTGTTTCAACCACAACCAATCCTACCTTACTCAAATTCTCTTTTTTTAGATGTTTTTAAGACGTACAATCATGCCAAAACATCTTATAAATGTAAATTGTATACTATGTTGACCATTCTACACTAACATTACAATAGGGAATGTTTTTTTGTTTTTCATTAACTAAAATTAGGGACATCATTCTGAATACTATCACATTTCAGGTTCTTATTTTAGAAACAAATTTAACACGTAACTACCTGAAATTTTTGCACATCAATATGGAATTAGTAGAAAAGCTTGACATAACGTAAAAACAAGTTGACCAATCAGTTAAAATGTAACAAATTAGTAACTAATTCAAAAGGAACGAAAATGTCTTTTGCACAATAATTAACAACTAAACGTACATTATTTATCATATTTAATAGAGTTTCAGAAAATAATTGCTTTTAAATTGAATTTCAACTGAGATCAACGACAGTTAATACGTTGTTTGTTGAGTAGTTATAATAGAAAATGTATTAAATAAACACGTTGTTTACAGAAATATGACGTCACTAGAAGTTTCAGCGGGAAGTAACAATGAGGCAAACTTCGTTAATATATAATTTATTTACTTTTTAATATTACAAACTATGGTTTGAAAACGAACGTCCATTTAATTTCCCAAGTCTCACAAGTATGGATAAATATTTAGGATCATGCAAAATTGTAAGTTATACCTAAATCATGTGGAAAAAAGAAACATCTTGTTCTAGCTCTCACGTTTGGAAGCGGTGGTAATAGGCTATAGTGGTGGTCTGAGCCGTATCAAACACGAGTGCTTGGCTTCGAATCCCACTCAAGTTGTGGATTTAAGTAATTATAAATCATCCACATTTTACTTCGTTCATATTCTGAAACAGTATCACTTGATTGAGCTATAAACATAAGGAGTAAAGAATGATACTTGTTGGTGTTTCCGTGGAGCAGAATATCGAGATAAGACGTGGAATACGCGAGAGAATAAACTTCTGCAAACTTCCGGGTGTCATTATCATAGGACGTGAACTGTCATGAGCATATTCGAGAATTATGAGCCAGGAGACAGAGCTCAAAAACGTGAGAATTTAAGGTGTTCTCTTTTGTATCTATAAACAACCGTAAAATCGAAATTGTGGTTCAATCTCCCTTTCTAGATATTATTAGGGCCAAAGATAATGACAAAAAATATATGGAACATTCATTATGTTGGATTCAATCCGATAATTGGGATAATAATAATATTGTAATAGAGGATTTAATCCAAATTTTTCCCGTATTTAGCAGGGGGTATTCGCACAATAAAAAGTTGTTTTAAAGATACGAACAGAAAACCTTGAAGCTCACGCTTTATGAGCTCTAGTAAGCAAGTAAATAAGTTATTAAATAAGTTCGTATGTAAGAAACTAAGTAACTAAATAAGACCGTAAGTAAGTTAGTAAATAAGTTAATAAGTAGACACTTTATATTTGCTGAATCTTTAACGTATCTTTTACTAATGTATTTCTTAATTATCATGCATAACAGAGATCATTTGTTCCGCCCTGACTTAACAATCACACAGTATATACAATATGTAATTAAATGATCAACTTGCACATTGGTCTGTTTTGTGTTGTCTGGGGACACGCTTGGTTGTTTATGCAATCAAACACGCATTCGTTAACTTAACTTTTTTAAACCTATGTTTAAACTACTCTTTTAGATATACAGCAAGTTGTATCTACTCTTGGACGAAACATACAACCCCAAACTATCACGAAGCTCCATCCCCAACAAGTTTTAAAGTGTAATTATTATTTTTCCTTCTTAAATCTAACATTACTTTAGTGTTGAGTGTACATTACTATCAAAGTTAATGTCGCGTCATTATTTTAATTACAGCAACAAATTAATTGTACATTAGTAATATATGCGTAAAAATAAAATAAACTCTTAGTTCGTTAATAATAATAATTAGAAACTTGTTTTAGAAATTATAGATATATTTATTAAATTAGTAAATTCTGCTACAAGTCTTGGAGGCATATTCACGTGTGTATAACGCGTGTAATTTGTAATTATTTATTAAATGCTTACCCTCTTCAGTTATGAAACTGATCTACAAAGGAGGACAATAAACAAAACACAACATTTTAAACAAAATAGCAAAGTCAAGCACAATAAAACCATCATTATCGAAAAGAGAAACACAAACAAGAACAATCGTCGAGGGAAATGTTCGGTAATATGAAGAAAACCACCTGCTCTTGTTCAAGAAAGAGGAATCACTAAAAAGGACTGTTGAGTAAGTTGATACAAAATGTACTAGAAAGTAGAAACCGTTAATTAAGCTTGTCGCGACATTCTCAATGACTGTCTACTGCAGGTGTTCCAAAGCTGGCACGAAATTTATGTAGACAGATACTAATGAAGCTGAATTCGGTTAGTAAAAGCAAAGGCACTGATCTTGACAAGTAAATTATGAATGAATGTCATTTGGTGTGTTAGAAGCAAGATTTGTTTATTGTAGACTGATATCATGTTTGTCTTGCAGAACTTTGGATTCTAATTTCTTGTTAAATCTTTAGAGAAAATTAGTCTTTTTAGTATCGTTAATTATCCTTAAGTAAAAATCATTTAATATTTTAATTATCTTATATTTTTTAAAGTGATCACAACACAACTGATAAACACAATATGAAACATCATCCAATCAATCGTGATCAATTTACTATACAAAAAACATACCTATAGGTGACTATTTGAACGACATCAGTAAATCAAGTAATTTTTGAGAACACGTATTTACTCTGTCTCTAACAACACTTCTGCACTCTATTTTCACCCAATATCCATGCTTCTCAATCTCATTTATACACGCTGACATTGCCTATTGTTTCAAAAATAGATTGAACCACTAAATAATATGGTGAGTACAGGAGAGTTGTTAGATTAAATACATGTTCTATTCTACCCTTGATTGACTTACGTATGCGAATGCACATAATGATCGAAAAGAATATCCTACGGTTGTGAGCAAGACTCAATCCCATAATGACGAAATAAAACAGAAAAAACTTTCATTCAGAATTGGTGTTGACCGTTATCGAAGGGATGACCTCCCGACTGACAGTATCGCGTACATTACCACTGCCACCTATATCGGGGTCTTGTATGTTACTTGTCTCACAGAGTCATAAGGTTTTAGTGTGCGATTCAAGATAAACACCAACTGCGTAGATGTCGCGCACTGTGATTATCTCAGGCAACACACAATCTTATCACTGTACGCACAAATACGCGGGATCAGTGTCGATTAGGCGAACGAAGCGTATGAATATTTTACCATGTCATTCCCTCGGCTCTCCACGCGGAAGCCAACACGCTCGAGAGTACAGTAGCGTCTAATCCCCCTAGTCCTATAACATAACATACAATATCCACGCGGTCGACTCGGAAAGATATCGTGATTTATTGTAATCGCAAAGGCTTAAAAACGATTTACCTTGATAAAAACATTAATATTTCAAGAAGGAATTTTAAATTCGAAATTCTGGTGTTGTTGTTTTCGTTGTCATTAAGTTGGTGCGCACATTGCGTGGAACGTGGGCTTTAATCGGTTATCACTTATATTTGTTTGTAATATTGACATTTCAATTAATACGCATGTTATTTTGACGAGTAAACTCACAAAGTACAGACATGTCCAAACGTGGGGACACATTCTCGTTCCTATATGTGGTTCTTGCGCTTGATGCCAGATGAATTGTTTCCAATTATTTATTGAGTCGAAAAACGTTCACCCGCGTTGATCGTTTTACTCGAAAATTAAAAAAAAAATGTAAAGTTTAGAAATATTCTTAGTAAATGCCTGAGTTTTGCTTCTGTATGGATTAGTATACTGTAGATTTATAGTGTTGTAGTTTTAAAAATATGGTCATAAATACTTAATACGGACCATTTAAGAGGTTTGATCCAAAAAATGTAACTTTTGTATCTACGAAAGTCATATCACAATAATAATATTTGTTTTAAAGTATGTCTTTTTTGTGTCGTATTTTTTCATTAATCAAAATTTTCTTTCAATATACATCAAATATGACGTGAAAGAAATCACGTTTAATTAACTCGTCATCGTTCCCTCGGACACTGCCCCCCCCCCCCCCCCTCCCCCGCTATCCGGGCACCACTACGTTGATCATTCTTAATTTAACAGTGTTTGAAGTCTCTTGAAATAACCTACAAAGCTCTTCCAGCTCTATGTGATTCCTTTGCTGACCGAATCGCTTTCAACTCGCTATGAAACTAATCCCCGTCCATTCTGTAACTTGAATAGCCTTTGATATAGGACAGTCCAGTCTTTGGTGACGGTCGCTGGTCTTTAAGGGGCCGAAGTTAGCTCGACCCATCAATCGAGAAGTTGTCAATACTTGCATCCCATCTCCAACGTCATATCAATGCCGGAGTCACTTGAACACTCTTGAAAGTAGGGGGGATAAGGGGGGATTATATTCCTTGTATTTCCACCCTTAAACGGATGGCCCTCCCCTCCCTAGTTAATAGAGTGGCGTGTTGGTGTACTCAATAAACAGACCCCTAGGCGGTGAAATACATGCTGACGTGTAGACCAGATGACGGTGCTTTGGCAGATGATAAGCGATTTGACAGGTTTCATGTAGCGAGAGTTTGCCTGTTGCCTACAGCGTACACGGGAGCCGTGCATGCGTTCATGTTGCTTGTTCACACCAGATAGGGTGAGCTTTGATGTCTTCAGATTATGATGCTGTTGAATTAATTATTTTAACGAATAATTTGTACTGAAACGTCGATAACATAGCTTCTCATGCTGTATCGGAAATTTAGGCAACGCAGTATGGTACTTGATTGTTAAACGCCTACGAATATAATTATTCCGTCGGAAACACGAATTATTTATATGGTATAGGTTTAACATGTATTATGTACTGCTCGTCGCATTTATAGAATTATAAATAAATTCCGCTGTATGATGCCGCTATATAAGCGAAATAACTATGGTATTTCTAGAAAGGGTTTGTGTCTTCATTTTCCTCAACAGCGTAACACATTTATTTTAAATTAATCGCCAATAATTTGTTAGAAAACAATTATTTTAACAGAGCACCATTATATTTTCCTTTTTTTAAGACACAACAATACTTACTAATGATGCTAACTGATGTAGGGTTTATAGAAAATATTTATAAAATGTGTTTCATTATTCTTGTGTTAGATCTGAAAGTTTAGAAGTTATATTAATTCTAACTTATGTAAGTGTGCACCACACACGGTGTAGTCCATATTATTATAATACATTTGAAAACTTTTTGACAGCCTTGATTGTATGAGTTAATTTGTTATGAAGAATAAACTGTTATATTCTTCTGAAACCCTCAGAAACGAACCCATTACAAAATCAACTACACATGTGTATTTTAATTACCTGGTTTTGGTTTGATATAGCAGCCATTGCAACACCATATCTCTGTATTTCGTTCTTGCTCGAGCTTATATAGAAGTGTGCGACAAACACTATTATAGAAGTCACTTTTCTCGTTAATTTGTCGGTTCACTGAATATTCATATTTATATCTCCTACAATCCGGTCGAAATTTTTGTGTGTTCCTTTATAAGTCAAGAAATGTGTGCTTCAGATTATTATCTTGTCTGGGTAGATATATTATACTATTGAGGCAAATATATACTTCCGTCTACGATATTATTATGTTGCGACGAATTGTGAATGAACGCTTGCTTTAGTTATTGTGTACACGAGACTATTTGGGTTTCTTTTGAGCTGAGTATATTGGATGGGGGGGAGGGGGGGGGAACATTTCCAATAAAATGTGTCTTAGCAATGACTACTCCAAAGTTGTCACAAAAGACTACCAGCTAAGCCCATTCTGTTTCCTATTATAATTCGCACTAAACTTTCCATTAGAGCTGTGCCAATGTTAGAAATTGTTTAGGAACAAAATTAAATTTGCATTCTATTTGGAAATTGATTTATTCATCACTAAATAAAAATAAAAATGTATAATTAATTAATAATTGTATGTTTAACTAAAACACGACGTTAAAAATGCTACAAAAATGCTACAAATGCTAATGTAAAATGCTACATTTCAATGATTATACCCATATTTATTTTTTCGTTTGCTGACAATTGTGTACACAAATTAAAAATGATCTTTGATATAATTATTTGTACAATACGTTTCACTGAAACAATAATATAACTAGCGTTGTTTCAAATTAGATTTGTTCTACTTCTAAACATAATTTCACTTCAAGATCGTTTTCTAAAATGAAGTCAATCCGTGACATTTTGTCTTAGATAATATTTCAAAATTTCACGAGGGTATTTCAAACGTATTTACCTCCATCCCCATCTTATATGACATTGAATTGAAACCGAGACCTTGTACAGCCTGCGACATAAATACACTATTAGGCAGAAACATTCTTTACCCATTTTATTGTGCACATTGCTTTGTTATTTTCTAGTCTCAATCATCAACGAATTCATATTCGTATATGATCACTCACATTATATTGTGCTTCCTGGTGTTTGAAGGATTATCCGTTAGTCATAGTTAGTAGTAGTAGTTAGTACTGCTCAACTGCTCATCTGCTCCTTAAAGCAGTTACGTAGGTAACTGCTCTAAGTATGTCCGCGCCTCGACGAACCATATCCTGAGCGATATCACTTGCAAATATTTTTTGGAATTTTTTTTTATCAATAAAGCACTTCCATAAAGCAATAACGTGGGCATACGTACGTAATGTTCAAAAGAAAATACATTAACCTACACAAATTTCACTGTGCACGAACCAAAAACCTGTTAGAAAACAAGCCTATAGCAAGTTACGTGTGTAGGTGGAATAAGGGGGGGGGGGGAGGAATTGTGTTTGTTGTTTTGTGTTTGTATTGTGTGTCTTACACGGAAAGTAACTACTCACATTAGATAATGTATGTTCAGAAGTGTCGTTAGACTATGACAGATTGCCATCATGCTCTAGATTTCATTCTGTTGTCTGGCGTGCACTGAAAGCAGTGCTAATAACGCCAAGTACGAGACTGACCCGAGAAAACCGATAAGCCGAACCCGTGGTCGAGGGCGAGGTACTAATACCGTCCTCATAACCGTTCACTCGTCGCACGCTGCCATTGGTTAGTTGGCAGTAATTAACACTAAAGGGCGCAGTAAGCCACACATTGTCTCACCAGTACTATAAGTACTACTAAGTTAAAATCCCCAGCCCGAAACGGGAATCAAACCCTAGACTTTCTGTATTGGAAGCAGGAATAAACCCACACGATCAACGAAGCCACACTAAATTATAATTATACAAAACACGTTTTTAATTCAAATGTGTTAAAATGCATAAAAATATATACATATAATATTAAAGTTCTATATACATTTTACTAAAACTATATCATATTTGTCTTCCGGCGCAGTACACAAAGTTATTAGTAATAATGTATCAATTTAAATGAAATATGTAGTTGGCTTCTAGCTTGTTTTCACCATGGCAACAACCAATGGAAAATTGGATCCTATGGAAAAAACTAGTTAGTAGCTAACTAAATATTTCATAATTTAGTCTCTAAGTTAGTAATTACAATCAAAATGTATAACATTAATTGATGTCAGCCTAAAATATAAAGTTCAATAAACAGTGGCATAGAAAACATGCTCAAAGCCAGCACATGTATCGAGAAAAAAAGCAAATAACGAAATTCCCACATGAATATAAGCGCCAGCTCTCTCCACACAAGCATGATCGCTTATAGCAGTGACATTGGTAGTTGTAACGAGCCAAGCCCACGGCCATTGTTTTCCGTGCGAGCATTGTTACTTCGGCCGTAGCTAAAGACGGGTTGCGGTAATGGATATCTGGAGCGGAGCTTAATTAATTACACTATAGCAGAGCGAGTGCATTATCGCAGGCTTACCGACATCCCATCTCGCACGAGCCGAGCGTAGTCGAGCCTAGCCGAGTCGAGCCGAGCCGAGGAGCTAACGCGGCCGATTAAGAACATGCCATTGTCACGAAATAATAAAAAAACTTCCCTTATATGTATGAACGTTGTGTGTAGCTTACAGCTCACGTTGATTGGGGCGTGAGTAAGCGCTTCATACGGAGATGATTTGATTACGTACGTGTGGAGGGTTATCAGTGTCAGGATGGTTTTTAAAACAAATAGTGCATGTTGTGTGTGTTGATTGTATGGCCCAAGCGTTGTAGTGAGGGGCTAGTTTAGCCTTGGACCTAATGACGTATTTTTACAATGGTATGTTTGTACAACCGCCGACATATATACATCAAGGGTTAGACAGAGACTGTATTGTCCTCACGTTTCTTCAGAACTTGCTTTGTTATTTTCTAGTTTCTATCAAAATATCACAGTCGTAGATTAGCAGGAACAATCAACAGTCAGATCACAATATTGTTATGCAGAGAGTGGTTTGAGTAAGGAAAGTCTCCGTCATACTCTTGATCTACATTTTGTTTCCTTGTGTACGTATTCCTTGTGATATTAAAGCTATTATATATTTTAAAAAATACATGTATTTTATTTCCATTCAAATAACGCATGCTAAACATTATTCCTACACTTTCATTTCCTGAAAATTACATAAACATATTTCAAATAAAGAGATATCCCAACGTAACACCATTGTGTAAAATAAATTATACATGTCTCTCCGAAAAAAATGCATGTAAAAAAACTATACTGTACACTAACTCAATAGCCAATATTATTTACTACCAGCTAACATTTAAAGGTATTATGTTTTGTCCGATTAGAGGAAAGAAGATTTAGACATAAACCTGAATACAGTATAAGATGACCTTGTCCTTTTTTTTGATACTATATATTCTGTAATACTTTTACAAATTACATCACAACGCCGTAGTTTTTATATCTGATATAATATTCAAGATTTGTCACGACAAAGACAAATGTTAGTTTATTCTTTTTTGTCTGACACGTTTAATTATTACGAAAGGCAAAACGTCCCAAAAGT
Source organism: Isoperla grammatica (assembly GCA_945910005.1). Taxonomy (NCBI): domain Eukaryota; kingdom Metazoa; phylum Arthropoda; class Insecta; order Plecoptera; family Perlodidae; genus Isoperla; species Isoperla grammatica. Next base: position 37,343,409 of record OX246737.1, on the reverse strand, counting down.
TAGTAATTGCTAATTGGTGTATTTTTTGCAATAATTTATTTGTGATCGTTTATTACTTACAAAATAATTCATATTATTAATCATTATCTTGATTATTATATCGTAAAGAATGACTGATCACTCTCTCTTCTTAGACATTTCCTTAGCAATGTCTTTGTTCTATTTTGCCTTTCGGTTCCTAACGCACATCCATGCTTACGCACACACACACACACACACATCCCCCGTGTTAACCCTTACCAACAATACAACAATATAAAAGAAAATGTCAAGAAGAAAATCCCCCTAATCCAGGGCGTTCTCGTAGAAAGCGGCATAAAAGTTAAGATAAAAAATTCAGCCAGAACGTGGATTACGCTAACGGTCGACCTCTCTCTTCGCACGTCGCACGCCGGCCTCTAGATTGACTGAAGGCCGAGGTTTACTGAACGCACCTCACGATGAAAAGTAACACTTGACAACAGTGGCCCTTAATTAATTTTCCGTGATGGATGTAAGTCTCCCTTGGTTGACTTTCTTCCGACAGAGAGAGAGAGAGAGAGAGAGAGAGAGAGAGAGAGAGAGAGAGAGAGAGAGAGAGAGAGAGAGAGAGAGAGAGAGAGAGAGAGAGAGAGAGAGAGAGAGAGAGAGACTCAGACGTGTTATTAAATTTAGAAAGACAAATAGAAACTAAGGCGTATATGTGAAAGTCTCATGCTTCCGTACGGAGATCGCATCGACGAGCGAATAATGCACGATGCACATACTAAGTGCAATTTCCATTTGTTTCCACACTTATATCCACTCGTGACGTGTTTGATATGCAGTACATAAAGTCTTAAATAAAAGTGACTCTCTTCCATATTGATTAAATAAAATGTCAAAGGAAAAAGGCGACTAGAGGCAAAGTTCAAATATATCTTTCTAAATATTCGTTGTTGCTTTAACTGCAAATGAAACTACACAATATAACGTAACCTACATTTCAATATGCTAAAGAGATACAAAATAGGTATCTGTAATATGAGCATCGTGGAATAAGTAACTTCGTAAAATTGGAGTACTTCGAGCGATGTTTGCTAAATTTCTTATTCATATTATTTAAGTTCATATTTCAAACAAATTGTGTACAACACTAACATTGTAATTCCATGCATCTTACCCAGCACCAAAACTTGTTTTACCAATTTTGGGTCCCCATCATTTTATACCTACCCGAAATGAGATACTCTAAAAGTGTATAACAAAACAAAACATTAAATACATCGAATTTGTGTTACAAGTTTATACTTTTGGCCAAAGTGAAGTAATTTAAGGCTAATTAGAATTTACAAACCTAATAAACAGCCTTAAAATAATTTACATATCATAGAAGATAAACATGTCATGGTTATATAGACAATATATATATAAAACAGTAACGGAAGCTCATGATTCAGCATGTGAAGTTTGATATTGGAGTCGGGTATTTAGTGTGAAAGTATTGTGTTAACATACTATTATTTTGTCAACTATGATCTTAAAGCGTTTTGATAAGTAATATACGTATCTTGTGACCCATCAGCTACTTCAAATTTATATAATGTTTTACTTTTTTATTTGTATATCACAAGTAAAAACCAACAACATTACATCGACATAATAATGAAAATATTACTTCATTTCACCCCTATTGAACATATAATTAGTTCTTATAACTAGTCAACTAATAAAATATGTTTGTATAATGTGTAACATATTAACTAGAACGTTATTCCCCCCCCTACCCCCATCCCCCACGTGGGTCATCCTGTTCCTATTGGCTAGTCGTCAACTTGATCATTATGAAATACATATTAAATTATTAAAGGAGAATGTATTGTCCTCGGTATAATTCTCAAATATTCGCAAATCTCGGCTAAACGAAAGAAGACTGTTGATAACAGTCGACTTGGGGGGGGGGGGGGGGGGGGGGGTTATGTCGAGGCTCAAAACTTTTATTTGTATTTCATAAAGTTTCATGAGTATTTGAGAAAATAACCCGAGTTCGAAATAAACTCAAAAATAATATATATATATACAAAATAGTAAGGACAGAGTTGTAAATGTACCACCAAATAATTTTGAAAATGATTCAACTCGAAAGGTTTGAATACACTCCAGTACTCGGCCACGTGTTTAAATAGCTCATAATCCGGAAGTATCCGGTTGGTATCCGTGTCCGAGGCCGGGGTGCCAACGGCCAAGCGCAGCAACGACGCCCGTGGCAAACTTTCTCAGTTCCAGTTACCTCGCAGGGGATTTAGCCTAAGTCCTTTCATAATTGCGCCACCAAGTTTTTCACCTTATGCCTGGTGCAAGGTAAAATTCTTTCTTCACCCCACACCACACTTTTCGTTTTCTTTTCAAAGTGCGGAAGAAACTGAACAGAAATATAATCCCCAGGATTTGGCCCGAATGTGCTACCTGAATTCTAATATCACAGATCTTCTCGATCAATATCAGACAAGAGAAAAACATAAGAAGTTACGTCATAAATCATACTTTACAGTGTTTCGAAATTCATGGGAATAATTTAATATCTTTCATAGAATAAAATCTACTGAATACGCCATTGTGTTCTGAGGCCAGTTCCAACTCGGAGAAAGGAAGTAACTTCAACGGTGGATGTTCAGTGAATCAGTGAGTTTGTGCGACTTGAAGGCAAATAAGCAGATATTCTGCAATCAGGTTACAAGGTCAATCCGTGTATTTCATCTCCCGAATCTACTGGTTTTTCAACAAACGAACTTTTTTCGCGCACCTATAACTAACATAACATTTAACGTTTCCTGAACCCACGTAAAGTACTTTAGTACGAAGTTTATTGCACTTAGGGCGCATGTTTACACTATGCACGTGGCAGTCATGCTGTGTGTCATAGCTACATTGGCATGTGTCTTCAGTCTTCTTTGTCGACTATAGCAATTCATTCTTGAAATGTTTCAGATGACCTTGGGTTGAAGTTCTACAGTTCTCATACATAACTTTGCTATTACTACGAAAAACCAATATAAATAAACTTTCATGTCTCGGTTTCTTTTATGTAGTTTACAATTCCTACACAAAATAACTATGCTCGTAAATTATGTTGTGCGATATTCTCATGACCAAATGATACTGGACAAGGGACCTTGCGCCGATCCCCCTCCCTCACTACTGTGACGTAAGCTAGTCTACTAGTTCAGTAGGAATGTCGGATACCCCTCTAGTGCTGCATGATTCTGCTCCGTAGCAGTGGACTGGGTGACGTAGGTGTGCACAACGAGCTACGAAGAATGCGGACGAGCAGACCTAGGTAAGTAAAGATCTCTGTGGATTATGGGTTCACTTAATAACCATCAGGTTGAAGGCTTTAGAGTTTAGAGTTCCTTGCTATGTATAATACAATACAATGGAACGCGATGATACTCATGCATTGCTGATTTGCGGCACTAAATCAACAATATTATTTTGTCTCAGTTTTAACATTGTGCGATGGTTTAAAAAAATACCTCATGCTTTTTATTTGATTAAACTTTTCTCGATCGTATGTATTATTCATGCTTGATGTTTTCCCGTACACCGATAATGTATATGATTCTGCTCTACAAACCGTTTCAAGTTTATAACATATTTAATCGCTTTCGACTGTCATTTTTAACATTTGATATTCCAATCCTGACATGTACAATAAAAGTGTAATCGGCTTTGGTTATAATCGTATCAATATACAAAAAGTATGCATTTTTGGAAGCTGTATATGAAATATGGGACTATAATATAAACATTTGTGTACATGAAACGCAACGACTGTGATTATAGATACTTTTAATATGTATAAAAGGGAGATATACTCTATTTTCGTATTCATAGATTCAAAATTGATATCACTTAAATGATCTAAAGAAAAGTTGTAGGTATTTTTGCTTTTATAATTCGATCACTCCTTCGCTGTATGCAAAAGTCCACGAGTACATTTACCTAAATTAATATTTCAGTTCCAAGATGCTTGCTTTTTCCTCATCTCATAAAGCAATATCTACGAGTTATAACGAAAAGACCACAGCGTCTATTAAACAATACTAAAAGAAAGAATAACGTCAGTGTTATGCGAGCTAATATCGTGAGCATATGACGGTCTCGTAGTAGTATTTTAGTGCGCTTTTATAAGGTTCAAGTAATGACCAGGTCATTACAGTCTTGACCGTGCTGGAAGAGTTATGCTCCCCGTCATATGAACCGGTTAATAAACTTCAAACGTAATTAGGACAACGCTTCGAACATAAAACCTTTTGACATAAATAAATATATAAGGTTGACTGGCCAATTTTTCTAGACGATATGATAACTTATAAATTTCACAAAGCAGAGAGGTATACGCAATGAAAAACGGAAAATATGAAGCTCACAGTTTCCAAGCATATAGTTGAAGAATTGTTCGTATTTGAAAAACGTTCTACTACGCCGAGATATTTCATAATAATCTAAAAATGATCTAAATCTCCATTATTATATTTTGTCGATAAATCTTAACGATATTTTGGACTCCAAAGTGGCGGAATGGCGACGTATGTAGTTGTACTTATGTTGTCATCGACAGTTAAAACGGCCCTGCTTATCATGATCACTGTTTTATGAACAATAATTGATACGGCGCAATACCCTCGCCTACTTGGAAAATTATCGAAACTCTAATCGATCGTAATATATTCCATGCACCAACAAACTTAACTTTACATGAAATATTTGAGTAGCACATTTTAAATCACTGCTCTAAGCGTTGATACATGATTGACGAATGTCAGTATGTCAGTCTATTTCTGATTTTAAGTAAAATTAAGTATTACAATATGAAACACCAAAGACTATAAAATAGGGAAGTGATATCACTTGCAAATAAAACGTCTAGCCTATATCGTAATTTGTTTCTTTCTTTCTTCACTTCGCGCTTAGGTCAACCATCTTCCTAAATTTATACTTCTCATTTCCTTTGTATTTTGCATTTCACATTTATTGTATTTGCTGCATTTGTTTATATTTTTTCAGATACCGTTTCCTTGTGATTTCAGTATACGCATCACATCCTACAGGTCGATATTATAACTCGCTATTATTCCGTTTACTATTGACCTCTGGCAATTTTGTAGTTAGTGTCTGAACTTACTTGTGTTGTTACTTTTGCAGTTGGTGTAGTTTTGTAGTTTAAATGGCGTAATCAAAGATGAAATCACTTTCTATTTGGTGATATTTGAAATAGAGACAATAGGTTAAACATATTTTGTTACCGATATTATTAGCTGGAATATAGTCAGGGTTTGCGAAGCTTCGAAACTATCGAATCCGGATCGTAATTAATATTCGAATTCGATTCGTCACTCAAATCCAAATTGTTAACATTTCGAAGTATTCGAACGAATTCGAATCAGGCGCCAAACAAGTATGCAACCCAAAAACTCGCAAATATATAGATCATAGCGCTACCGGAACTCGCAATTATATCGATTGGTCGATTAGCGAACTATCACTTACTAATGTGGCCGCCGTTTACGTCACGTTTTGTTTTTTTTCTCGAACACATAATATTGAACAAACATTTGGATTCGAAATCAAAACGTTTGATTCGCATGCGCCTTGATAAGTGTATACTATTTTAACATTAATAGTCAATATGGTGATGACGATAATTGGTCTGTACGTCTTGTATTTTGTCAACGAGGCTAATCGCGACAATGAGTAGATAGTAACCTGCAATACTGCATATGGCAATGACATTCCATTGGCCAGCCCAATCCTTCATTGCTACGGCCACTTATCAAGACTATGTAAAGTCGGCACACATAAACTTCAGCGTGTTATTTCCAAAGTGGAATTTTATAATAATTAGCTTTAAATTATCACGTGCTATGTGAATATCACATTTACTTTATTAGCTTGATCAACATTATGATAGCGCAGCGTGCCACTTAATTTGAATTAAATGACTGGTCATGTCAATATTAATTTATAACATGGTATTGCACATAAAACAAATATTATTTCGGTTTAAATTGCTAAATGTGTGTTGAATCAAGTAAAATATTGACTAATCAACAACATTATAGAGAATTATTGAATATTAATTTTCACTTCATTCTAGACAAATTAAAGGGTTTTAATATTATGTTTTTCAGTAAGAATTAAAAACATGACGTTTTAAACTTGTATCATTCAAATAAACGCTTTATTTGAAAATGTGCGATATTCCGTCCTTCAAATTTTCTTTGTAGGCCTATATTGGATTTTTATGCATGAAATTCCGAAACCCAAAATTAATAATATCATACATTGTTAAAACATTACTAAAGCAATACTATAGTGTATAACGCTATATAGTTATGATATGCACCTTGGTGGTACAACAGTCAAAACAAGCTTGAGCAATCCTTCTCTACATCACCGATATAGCTTAGCGGTACAATATCCAAACACAATAACACACCTAGTTATGCTGGCGATAGACGTTTGAGAAAATCGCGCGAGTTGATATGAGTAGGCCTACACATGATAACATGCAGCCCGCCAACTTCCTGATGACGATTGAGCCTCCTCGCGCGAGTTGAAAAAAGGCCCAACAATTCCAACTAGTTGGCGAGTAAAATTTATAAAGTTTATAAAGTAAGACTAAGAACGAGCTCCAATCAAAACTCGTTATTTTAACACGTGGCCATTCACACAAGATAATAATCTATCATCGTATTCTAATTGAATCTATTAATAGTATATTATTATCGAATGTTACAATATATTACGTCTATATTATACTTATATAATTGTTTATATATTATTATTATTATATATTATAATATACATTTAGTCATAAGAGGGGCCCATCAGCCATCAGCTGGTGTGTGCCCTATAAACGGTGTTCCTACGAGAAATTATTATAATCTCTACATCAGCCAACAAGAACATAAAACCAACATTTGTTATTTCGTTACAGGCCCATTATATACGTTCGGTCGGTTTTATTTCAACGTAATAAAAATACAACCTGGAATGTCTTACAGAATTATCCACTGAACTTACAATTATGATGCTGCAGAATTCTTTATACGTTCTGATATACTGTTGTAGCTTGTAACTGTCATCTACAATAGGTCAGCATAACATGATGCGTCAACGTCACCTAAAAAATAGTTTAAGCTTCAGAAGGTTCACTGGTTGCATTCATAAAAAGACTACGATCATAAAAAGAAAAAGAAAACAACTCCTGTATTTTTACAAATACGAGAATTGTATATGTATTACAGAACCGAAAGAAAAAAGTGTTTCCACCAGTTTGAGATGGTTCCTGCCGGATCGACTCTGTGCATCAATCAAGACAAACGCAAGTAAAACATTCACCTCAAAGCAGTGCGCATGCGCACCACGTGACTATCTGATTGGTCATCGCAGGGTCACAACGTCAGACGGGACCGTTGCCCCATCGCAACACTTGAAAGTCTTCCCTGGAAATACATTTTATTGCAGCCTAGCTTCAAACACCACCACCACCACTATCAGACTTAGTAACGCTCCGTGGATCCAATATAAACGAATAAGAACAAACACATACCAGACAGTCGTCGTCTTCTTCGCGGGTTGGTTCGTAGCTCTTTGGCTGCGTCAATATTACCCTCACTGAACCCGCTTTAGCCGCACTAAACACATACACTGCCTACACGCCGCCCCACGGGCCGTATCAGTATCACACAGCAATCTGCACTGCCCGCACTGCCTTACACTGTCTACACGCCCCACTGGTTGCATCACATAGAAATCTACAGTACCCGCACTTAAGCTTGCCCGCACTGCCTTACACTGCCTACACTGCTGCACTTACAATCTTAGCAATATACTCTTAGCTTACACTTAACTATCTGTACTACCCGCAATACACCTACACTGTCCACACTACATACACTGCCTTTACTGCCTGCACTGCCTAAATGTCCCACGCGGTCGCATCCTACACACAATCTGCACTGCCCGCACTACACCTACGCTGTCTACACTATACATACACTGCCTCCTCCACTGTCTAAATGCCCCACGCGGTCGCATCCTGCACTTCCCCCACTGAACACACTTACCCGCACTACACTGTCTACACTATAATATCTAAACGCATCCTACACACAATCTGCACTGCCCGCACTACACCTACACTGTCTACACTACAAACACTGCCTCCACTGCCTAAATGCCCCACGCGGTCGCATCCTGCACTTCCCCCACTGAACACGCTTACCCACACTATACTGTCTACACTATAATATCAAACGCATCCTTCACATAATCTGCACTGCCCGCACTGCACGTACAGCCTACGCCATACTTTACCACTATTTGCAGTATGCCCCAACATGCCCGAACGGCCACAACAGCCTGAGAGTCCGACATGCTCGGTACTGCAGTCCGAGGCTCACTGGCACATACTGAGGCAACAGCTCACCTCACGGTGGTTACCAAGTACACCTGCAGGTGCATGAAGAATGCAATGACATCATAGCATGCGACGTCACATTCCTCGAGACATCAGCGCTCGCTACGTCATCCAGGGTACTACTTACTCTGCTAAAGTATCCGAAGTCCAAACGAGTGTATTGCTCATTGAGGGTCTCGATATCTCACCGGTTCGACTCCGGTCATCGACAATTCGGACTGACCGCTGAGCATGAATAATAATTAAACACACAAGTTAAAAATAATAAAAATAATTACCAATTACTGTCAAATCAATGGTGGTGCTAATAATAATGGTGATACGAAGAACATTCGGGCTTAGTTTGTGGTTTCAAAGAAACTTCATGCAAGAAGAAACTTTATTCGAATTAGTGGGAAACGATGGTAGATGGATGCAAACACATTTTTGATATTTTCTAGTCCAAAGTTATACAAACATTTTTGTATTATTTGCTGTGCGTATTTTCTTGCAATCCCATCCTTCTCTCACATACACCTACAGCATCCCAGAGGTAATAGGGATAACTATTCTAAGACAGTCCAAAGTTTGGTTGCGAGGGTCATGCGATCCCAGGAGCATACCAGGTACCTAGGGGAAGAGGGTTGTGGGGATAGGGGATAACTTATCACTCCCCTGTCTCATCCCGACCCCTCACTTGTCCGTCCACCTTGGACCTTCCATCACCCTCGAATATGCATTCACAGATATATTTACACATATTACTCATATATTCTGCGGTACGTGAGACTAGCAAGAGATACACCCCACTCCGGTTTGTTTATGTACGTAGATTAGTTTGCGACCATCCTACATCCTCACCAATTCAAATAACGCTCTCCTCGCATGTAGTGCCTTTGTAATTACAAACGAAGCCTCGAGTGTTCCTCGGATGACCAACCACAGTCTCAGCTATCGGTTGGTCAAGAACGTACATCGTGTTTCAAGGACACTTGTATCATGACAAAGGAACGCCTTGAAAAAACGTTCAAACGTTCCATGTTGAACAACCCCGCAACCTCGCCACGCTAATACTGAGCTACCTCCGTCGTCCTTATTTAAAAGATCACCTCGCCCGAACAGACATTCAAACACGGGTTGAATACCAATTCCATGCCAGCAAACTTCATCAGACGTTTCGCTTGTATCGCAAATCTCCATCACAGCGATGATCGGAGCTCCGATGAAATTCAATTTCAACGATATATTCATTGAATTTTCTGAATCTCGTTCTCGTTTCCGTAGAAGCGAGGTTAAATGGTACTTTGTCGCGCCTACGCTCCTCTCGTGCCAATTAGCAATCTAAATTATGCAAGCCTAAAGCTGTAAGTCTCTGTTGAAATTGGATCACATGTTTATACCGGAGATGAGCAGTGATCGTAAAAGTATGCTCAGGTTGTGTAGTACAACACAGGAGAGCAACAAGATAATACAATACAAAGTAGTGATGCATATTCAAAACGACGCGAGTGTATTTGCATGTAAGCTGCTCAGTCGTAAATCGTGGCTAATTTGCATAATCTTCGACTGTATTTTAAAGTTGCTTAAATATGAGCCGTAAGCCCCATGGGGAGAGGGGAAGGGGAAGGGGACTGTATTCCCTTACCCTGCACGCTTCCGTGTGTTATGATTTACAAAGGTTTACAGCTGTGAGGTTTGATATGTTTCACATTTGCAGGAAAAAAATCGTGTGTGTAAATTATTCTTTCACTGAGGGTCAGTGTTGTTCTGTAACCTTTCTCGTGTTACACATGAACACAGAATTTCAGATGTAAAATTAATAAACGAAAAACGTACATGTTTCGTATGTTTGTTTGAATATACTTTTAATCCATTTAGCATTGACCACGTTGAAGAAATATCGAACTATTATTCTTTTCCACTTGAAGGCTCCGTGTAAAATGAGCTCTTCATAGACATCACACTTAAAGTCACTAACAATATAATTCTTATGTTTTACGTGATACACTTATCTCACCGGTATTAATTAGTGTAAAACCGGTGGAATATCAAATTAGATTATGAAGACATTTTCAGTGGATATTTTTAGTATCTCTCACCATAGTGAATATTTAGCATGTTGACACAGATATTAGTGTCACGCAAAATGTCATGAAATCTTTACAAGGAAAGAAGAATACTATTAGTATAACATTCTAAATGTCAATGCCCCAAGCGGGAACGCGAATACATGATCGACTTTACATGGAGTCACTCTGGGGGCTGAGTTCAGCCGCTTGTTTACTCAAATACACTTTAAATACATAACTTTTGTAGTGTTTATTATCTTTATTTGAATTTTGCGAAATTAATAAATATTCAAATCAATAATATTATTGTTTAATTTATAATTTCAATTGTTTTATCTGTAATCATGATACGGTTTCGGTGAATCAATTTATAAATAAACTGTGTGCTCTCTACCGCGCGAGTTAGTCAGTTATAATGGTAGTCAATGTCAAAGGAATATGCAATTTTGCTGTACAAATAAACACATTTAATAAAAATATGAATTATATGCAAGTAAAAACAAACTGTTCGTTATTTAGTTTGTAAACGCATTGCATCTTTGTATATGGAGTATTTATAATTAGAATGCACATGATAGCTTTTATCATGGTGCGTCGTTGTGTCCAATGTAAATTGAAGAAGAACTATAAAACTTTAAGTTTGCAGTGCTGCGTATGTGAAGACTTTTATCATAGGACTTGTTTGAATCTGAACTTGGAGACATTTTATATGGTGCGGGATCAGTGGGAGTGTAAATCGTGTGTACAGAACTTCACTAGCTCCCACTGCTTTGAGTGTGGTTTGGAAGAGGTCTACACTAAGAAGAATGATGTACCTACTGGAGGAATTGCGCCTGGCTGGTATTGTATGAATTGCTTATTTCCACCTCCGGATGTTCATGATATTTTTACATCTTGTCTTAGGTCTAATGATTATGAACCATTAAATGATATGTTTGTTCCAGAGGTAACATCTTTTCAGAAGGGTTTGAAGTTAGGTCACCTTAATATTCGTAAGTTAGATAAATACATTGATCAATTGCGACTTATTATTGATACATACAAATTTGATATATTTGCTTGTTCTGAAACGTTTTTAGATGAGTCTGTTCCAGATGGTTTCATTTCGATCTCCAACTACAAGATGCTGCGGTTTGATCGGGTAAGGGAAGGAGGAGGTTTGATTATTTATATTGCAGAAAGATTTATGTTTAATGTCATTGATAGTGTTATCACTTTTCCCCTAGATGTGGAATTACAGTCCGTCAAGTTCTGGTGTGCTCATATGAAACCTATGGTATTTTCAGTTGTTTATAAACCCCCTCATGTTAAAACCGAAGACTTTTCTGGGCCTTTTGATAGTTTAGTAAGTACTTTAGTTACAAATTATAATGAGATTTTCATTCTAGGTGACTTCAACATTGATCTACAAACGAAGACTGCTCCAGTCAATCGATTTAAGTTTCTCACTAGGTCTCGTGGGCTAGTGCAATTAGTTAAATCCAATACAAGAGTTAATGTTAAGTCATCTAGTTTAATTGACCACATTTATGTTTCTCGTAATGATAATGTTATTCAATCTGGTATAATAAGTGTAGGTATTAGTGACCATGAGTTAATTTATTGCATTCGTAAAATTAATCGACAGAAGTTTCTTCCTAAGCTGGTTAATACCAGAAATTTAAAAAATATTGATTGGGAACAGGTAAATAGTGATATTTTGAGTGGGCCCTTTGAGCAAATTAATATGATGGTAAGTGCTAATGATAAATTAGAATTATTTAATAATATTATTTTGGACACTCTTAATAATCATGCACCAATTTTGAAGTTACGAGTAAAAGGAAAATCGGCTCCATGGTTATCTTCAGAAATTAGAAGATGGATGCACAGGAGGGACCACTTGCGGAAACAATTCCGTACTTCGAGACAGCAATCCACATGGGATGAGTATAAACATATTCGGAACAAGGTAAATAATTGCATTCGTTTTTCTAAACGTGAGTATTTTAAGTCATCTTTTGATACTGATATTTCTTCGAAATCTTTATGGTCGGTTTATAATAAGTTAACGGGTAATAAATCTAAACAAGGCTGTAATATTTCATCTTTAAGTGAAAATGGAGTGTCTTACACATCTAATCATGAAATTTGTAGTCTGTTGCAGAAGAGTTTTTTAGTAAACACTACAGATTACTCCAAAGATATTGGTGAGTTTCGTGATTTGAGTGTACGGGAAGCTAGAAGTTGTCCATTTAAACAGGTAACCAATGATGAAGTTATTTCTGCAATTCGTAGTCTTAAAAATAATAGTGCTGCAGCTTCTTGGGAAGTGCCATGTATTGTTTTTAAGAAATGCTCTTCTATAGTTGGTTTGTTGGCTGTTTTAATATCTCATTTCTTTTTCATAGGTGTTTTCCCGACACGACTAAAATTGGCTAAGGTAACACCCATTTATAAGGGTAAAGGTAAGAAAGATGATAGAAATTCATATCGGCCAATTTCTACTCTTCCGATAGTGGGTAAAATAATAGAAAAAATTTTGTATAAAAGATTGCTGAATGAAATTGATTTATCTATAGGTTTAAGTACTAATCAGCATGGTTTCAGAAAAGGACGATCGACTCAGAGTGCTCTCTTGGCGTTCACTGATTTCATTTCGAAGAAGATTGACTGTCGAAATGGCAAGGTAGGTGCTGTGTTTGTTGATCTTAGAAAAGCATTTGATTCGGTACCCATTTTACCTCTTTTAAAAAAGTTGAAAGCTAGATATAGTGTTAGCCCACATTTGTTAGCTATTCTCTCAGATTATTTTCTAAATAGGCAAATGTTTATAAATCTACCTAATTATTCGTCAGATTTTATAGATATTCTGTGTGGAGTTCCCCAAGGTTCAGTTTTGGGGCCACTTTTATTTATTCTTTACATTGATGATATATCTGATATAATGTCTGGTATTTCTTATTTGTTGTATGCTGATGATTTGGTTTTTTATTTAGAAGGTACAAATACCGAAGAAATTGTCAGGAGGCTTCAAGAAATTTTAAGAAGAATGGATAACTGGTTTCTGAGTCAGGAACTCAATATTAATTATAGTAAAACTAATTTTATGATTTTTCATAAGGCTAATGATAATACTGTGAATAGATTTCCTCAAGTGTTAACTTGTAATGGTAACATTATTTCTAGAGTATTTGAATATAAGTATCTTGGTGTTTATTTAGACTGTAGTCTTACTTTTAAAAGGCACTATGAATATGTTTGTAATAGGGTGTCTTCAGCAATAGGTATGATTGTAAGAATGAAGAGATTTGTGACTGAGAGAATGCTGAGATTACTTGTTGATTCGTATGTTCACTCTATAATTGATTATTGTTTAGTTGTGTGGGCTGTTCGACCATCTGCAGATTATATTGTGCTGCAAAGAAGAATAGACCATTTATTTGATGAAGTTCCTTTCCACCAAGGCATGCAGGACAATTTTTTAACAATTGATGAGCGAATGAAGTTCCATGTGCTGGTAAATACTTTTAAGATGATGAAAGGTATGTATTTAGATGTTATGCCAACTATGTTTAATTTTGTTGAACGTACTCGTGATTCTATATTAACTTTTACTTTACAGGTTCCTATAATGAATTCCGAGTCGTTCCGCAGGTCATTCTTGTACAGAGGTGTTCACTTCTGGAATTCCCTTCCGCATGATCTTCGAAGCCAGTTTGTGAGATTGCGGCTCCTAGAATTTAGGAATAAGATTGAGTCTGTAATTCTTAAGATGAGAGTTAGGCGTGTTTAAGTTAAGATTGTTCTACTGTAAGTGGTTTTTCATCTGTTTTAGATGGAGATGATTGTTGGTCTGCTGGGAATCTACATCCGATTTCCTGAATTCTTGATTCAGTTTGATCTCTACTTATAAATGGTTCTCGGATCAAGTTTTTCAAGACCATCTTTCTTTCAAGATTCGAAGTGAAGATAGAAGGCGTGTGCTGTTTCCCGGGTTGCTTTTACGTGGAATTTTATTTTTCCCAGATTGCAGTTTCTGATTTTTTGCAATCCTCATTTCGTTTGAGCTGGGACCGTTAACAAATCAGTTTTTCTTTTTTTCTTTTTTCTCTTTTCTTTTTTCTTTTTTCTTTTTTCATTTTTCTTTTTTCTTTATCCTTTTTCTTTTTTCTTTTTTTCTTTTTTCTTTTTTCTTTTCTTTCTTCTTTTTTCTCTTCTTTTTCACTTTTATATATACATATATTTATTTTTTCCAACAATTTTTTTTTGTTTCTTCATGTTCTTTCTTATTTGCATACTTCTATTTTTTTTTTTTTTAATATGTTGAATTTCCACTTCATTTGATTTTATTTCATTTCTCAATTATTTTTTCTTGTTCTTGATTATATTTTATATAGTTCAGTAGTTTGTTTTGTTTTTGTTGTTATTGTTATTTATGATTTCATTACTATTCATTGTTTGCATAGCTTAGTTTTATTTAAGGTCCTCCTTTGTAAATCAGTTTTTATAACTGAATAGGATAGACATTAAATAAATAAATAAATAAATAAATAAAATCATTTAGTAGCTAAAAGAGCAAATTACCAAAAGTTACGCTTGTGCTAAAAACGCGTTGAGGCATAAGTTAGTGAACTTGTCCAGATAAAACGTACAACAGCGGGAAATAGCGATACCCTCAACGGACTGAAAGAATGACACGTGACTCCCCATTGGGCAAGCGTCACGACAACTCCACCCCGATCGTATATTCCATTCCCATAACCTTGTAATGGTGTATGTCTCGGATCACAAGCGGGACTACCTTAGCTCCCAAATCGAGGCCAACCCTAAAATCAATCTGATTTCCTAACGCGATACCCTTGTGTATGGTGACGATACTCCTTCACGCAGAGCATGATTCCTGTAACAGATTCATGTCCGTGTAGCTCTTCTCCCTTGGGTTGCTAAAGGCATCAAGATAGATCCCACTTCCATTCCGAACTACACTCGCTGAGAACTAGCTGATTTTCACAGCAATTTGATTGTGTGACTTCGCGAACACCTGCCACTAACTTTGTGATTTCTACATCAGTAAGTGACTTGCTTGAATAGACATTTTAAATGTAGATCAATTAATATGGCACTGATGTGTTAACTGTTTAGACCATGAAACAATAAAATACTTATAAATACAAATATACATTTAAAAAGAAGTTTGGTAGTTAATTATTAAAGCGTATATTCATTAAATAAAGTGCAGTGCACATAGAATAACAATGTTAAGCATAACATGTCTTGTTGGTTCATACCAATGCAGCAAGCTCAGGGTTTGTTTCTTGGTTTTGGCTGAAGTTCTTTAACTTATGAATTTTACTTTAAGACTGAGCTACGTAGATTTTTAACAAAGTTGAAACATATAAAACGCAAATGCGTTCACATAACAACAATGCACACTCACATAACAATAAGACTGGTGACCCATGGTCCAACAATATCTCGTTAGATCATCATCGTATATTGTTTAGTTTTACAAATCTACACGTTGTATGTAATTAAAGATATTTACCTATGTTTGAAGTGCTAAATGTGGTTTTAAACGTGCATAGTTTATACGAAATAGCTTCGATATTTCTATAGCAAACAATAATTTAAATGCAAACAAAACGTTACATATCGTGGTATATCTGCAAAAAATCTTAAAAGTATGTTTGTGCCAAGTCTGCATTTTTATCGTCTTATTTTTGTCCCATTTTCAGCAGAAATTTACTTACTTTTCGTTTTAGCTTTAAACCAATTTACGTATAATTTCAATGTTTGCTCAGCAACTTCAGAGAAAATAACATAAATGTTGATAAATCCTTACACAACGGACATTTTTACGTTCTAAGTTTTATTAAAATTAATGAATGTAGAATTGGTATGTTACTATGGTAAGTCATATTTCAATTTTGTCTACGATTATGTTAATACAATAATAATTTTTGTTTTCTTCATTTTCTCGTTTATGATCATAACAATGTAGGACAAATAAAATTAATTCCGTAAACAAAATAAACTACTAGAATTAAACACACACTTAAACCATTCATGCATGGTTTACATTTTACTTTATACCTGTGTCCAAATGTACACACGCCTCTTAACACCCCCCCCCCCCCCCCCCACAATAATCTCGTTAGGCCTACTCCATCGAACCAAAAGAGCCTCATACAAATATTATTCGATGAGCAGATAGATACGCATGATCCACATGGTAATTACGTTGAGATCACAATGATCAGGCTCTCAGAAGTGAGTAGAGTGCATGACGCAAACAACAGGGTGTTGGAGTGCCGCTGAGAAGGCTGTGATTGATGTGCTGGCACGGAGGTGTATCAGAAGTGAAGGGGTGAACCACCAACCCAGCCCGTAGAGACGCTCGTTTTGAGTGCTTTGAGAGTACAAAGGAACGGAAGGTGTTTTGGATACGCAATGTGTGGTAACGACGTATAACGACTGTTGGAATCATTAATTATTGCTGCAAAGTCGTTACTCACAAGGAAACTGATTAATAATAATTTATGAACCCAATAATATTGCTACTTGTTGCGTTTTAAAATAATTGTATTTCGTTACGTAACGATGTTTAGTTCACCTAGAAGGTGCTCTTGAATGTTGGTGTCTAAATAATGCGAGCTGAGAAATCTTTGAGGTTGTCGGATCCCTTTGATGTAGCAATGTTTGTGTGATGCTCGCAAATAAATAACATTTACAAAGTTAGTACTTGTAAGCTGTTTGATTGGAGAATAGGATTGAATGCAAACCAGCGCATAATTATAAGCAATATCATTTGTGTACGATGTTGCGATTTTAACTTGTTTGTTGAGATGGAGGAATATGAGTTAACTGTCACAAAGAAAGTTCAATCGACACAAAAACAGATATTTTGAATATAATTTATTAGATTTTGGTCAGTGTTATTATTATAAATGCATATTATATTGTATTGAATTGTTTTATTTTATTTATTTCTCTACTTAAATAGGATAGACATAAAATAAACACATAATAAAAGATGATTTAATGAATTTTATTGGGTACAAAGGGTGACAAACCGCTGTCGTGAATATAAATTACATTGCTTTAAGTGGGTATAATATTAATAATAAATCCAACTAAATCATAAGAACATTTCTCGTAAAAATGTCAAGGTCGTGAGAAAATTGTTTACATAATATAATTGTAAAATTGGTGTTGAAAATTTCATTTTGGACACGCGTATTTATTTCCTTTCGATTTGTAACATAATATATAAATAAACAAAATTGAAACATCAATTTAAAAAAGTTAAATACTACCGTACCGTACTTATTATAATTTCATGTGTGAAGATAGTAACTTTACTAATACTACTATCGTAACGCCAGGAGAAAAAAACAATTAATACAAATACTATAATGTTAAAATTGACTTTGTCATCTAATTCTAATTAAAATCATCTTTAATTTACAAAGTGCAAAGTATTGTTTTCCATTTGTGTTTTGTGTACTAGAAGAATTGAGAAGACAGAGTAACTATAGGTCCAAGTTAGAGCGTATAATCAGATAATAAAAGAAACCTCAAACTTGTTTCCCTTGAGAAAAGATTGCAGCCTGAAGGGTTGAGCGCAAGGAGTAAGGAAGGCCGGATAAGAACATGGAAGAGCAGCTTCGAGTGGTCTCAACTCACCCCTCGGGCTAACTTGGCAAACAATCCCCACCCCCACTAAAGACTGCAGATACTGTTGATACTCAAATCAAGAGGCGGTCAAGTTAGACCCCAGCAACATGGTTTAACTCTCAGTAACGAAGATAACGCCAGACAGACCAGATAGGCCGGAATCTCAGACGGAGTCACATGGTCATGTTCCCACGGAGGTTGGTTGCTGCCGCCCTTTCATCTTCAAATGCCAGATGGAAATTCTCTGTTCGTTCAAGCGTGTGCTTAATAAGTTTAAGAGTTAGAATTTCAATGAAGCCATTTGATTTAAATCGCATTGAAATTAGGGTTAAACTCTCAAAACAAATATTAAGTACTGAATAATAGAGGTTTCCTTTGTTTGGTGTGGAAACATTCAAATATTGTCTGAGTAGTAAGGGGTATGGACAAGCTGATAGTATAGCAGTGAGGTACACAATAAATAGCTCCGAAGAAACTCCAATAGAGAGATACTCATAATCATCTATGTGGATTCTCATTCAGCTATGCCAATCGTACGACTAAGCACAATACTACTCCACGCTAGCTAAATTATATCTACACATGACGAACGATATAAATTCTATTATCTCCAAATCTCAAGACATTATTACTGGCGGACCAAGAAGAAAAAGGAAGATGTTGATCATGGTAATGTCTTCCAAAAACTAAATAGTTTACTTTGTACAACTAGTTTTCCTTCCCTATTTTTATAATAAAAGGCAACCCTGCAAAAAAAACACGAACTTTAATGAATAATTTCAAAGTTGTATAAAACTATAGTGCCCTATAAGCTGTTAGAACCTCATCTACGCGTATAGTCACCACTATCGTTATCAATGTTCACTTTCTTATGCTCATCTTCACTCATCCGACTCTCTTGCAGTAAATAGATTATCAAATTACACTTCTCACTTAGTACCTACCTAAGTTAAGTATTACCGTATTACCACTGTATAATTATACATTAACTTTAGAATTTTACAGAACTCTTTAAAACGTGGTTCCGCTTTCTGTCTCATTTCTTCTTTAGACAGATGTACGATGCAGGGTTAGTATACAATACAGTACAACACAATGATGTTAAACAATAATTATGATAATCCTGCAAAAGTGTTTTCTTCTATATTAAATTTGAAAGTCATGTCAATACAACGCAATGCAGTTTGTATGATGCATGATGTTTATGTCAATATCACTCGAGTATTAAATAGATAAAACATATCAAATTACTGTTGAGATCATTAACTACTCCAAGGTAATTACGCAAAGAAACGCATCTCACATCTGCTTAAATTTGGTTTTGTGAGGTTTCCCGACATCTTCATCATTGAATCCTTAAGACGAATGCTATTTGCAGAAATATAATTGTAAGTACCACGATCTTTTTTTTACCAGCTATTTATGAACATAGTTTTAAATGTGTTTATAACGGACATTACCGTATACGCTAGAATCTAAATCATTGTGGCAATCCAACACGTATTAACGAGAAATCAGTCTACTTAGTATTCAATACAGATAGAGTCAGAAAGAGTTTAACCCCATACGGGCTATTCAAGATCAATTGCCGTTGCATAGTTAACAATCGTATCTAACATTAAAGTGACGAGAATACGCTAAAACTCAAATACCTTGTTTAATAAAAATCGTGACTATCGAAAATATACTCTGAGGGTTGTGGGATTAAAAAGAGTATAATTTGTTTTTACGGTATCAATTCCATCATTTTAGTCAAAGATTAAAAAATTAGAATACATTTTAGATATTCCCACCAGGTCTAGAGAAAATATAACAGAGAAAGATAATACTTGAAATAATATATTATAGATACAAGCAACACTGCTTTTCCAAATCAGAATGGTCAACAGAGTCGACCAAAATGGTGATTTTTCACCGCATTGTTTGATTTATCGATGCTCACAAACATACGCGAGCGAGACAGATTTTTCTAACTTCCCCTCACTAGACAAATGTTAGTTGGTTGGGTATCGACTTTGCCTGGACCTGAGCACTTTTGTTCATTAGAATGTCTGGCAAAGCAATCGTTGTGAGTTACGAGTAGAACTTCGGTTGTGACTGCCTGCAAGTAAAGGCAGCTAATGCCGAATAAGAGACGATACACATATAAAATAAACACAGATACAAATATTATTCTTTGAGATTTTCTTTTAGAGAACAGCTAATTAAACTTTCAGCGTAACCAAAGAGCTCCCATGAGAGTATTAACACAACTTTCCTTTCGATCCTAACTTATGTGGTTATATCTTTGAGTACAAAGCCAGTACTTAGCGACTGTGTAGTCAAAGCCCAAAGGTAATTCATTTTACGGAGTTGATGATGGTGATAACGATGCAACCTAAGTCTCCTTCTGGGTCCGCAAGCAGATTGTATTTCACGTGTGTAAATGACGCTCACGTATCAACAAAGGTTTGAACCGCATGGGCTTCACCAGCTGGAGCAATATTTCAAAATGTAGCGTAGTGCGATCTAGCGGAGGTTTACCCAAGTGCAATTCAAACTTCGTGGTTTCCTCGTTGACCTGTAGAGAGCAGCAGGGGTTTCGTAGACGCCACCGACGCCTCGAGCGCCATTTTACAAAATATTTAACGTGCTACGGTGGTTTTTGCCTCTTCGAGTAAGAATAAAGTAAGGGGACCTAACTCTTCTATTAATTAAAGCGATTGAATGGTTGGAGCATCTGAATAAGCTACGGCATAAGCTACAACCAGATCCACAACGGTCAGGTGACATTTCTTTTATTCAATGAATACAATTATTGTAAGAATAGCCTATTTTTAGCTTGTTAAGACATAAAAATTATGTTAATCATTTCGTTAGAATATTATCTATGATCCATGATAAAATATTTATTTTTCAAACGCATCCATGCTGTAGGGTGCTCACCGGCTTTAGCTGATGTGCTCCTCTTCAAGTTAAGGTCGGTTTGCACACTTACCTAAGATTTAAATTTTCCTAACTGTTTTACTTATGATTGCTACACTGGCCGGATTCATAATGCCCCGGCTGAACAAAGAATTTTAGGTATAAGAGCTAACGTTGATATGGTTCCCTTCAATCTTAAATCATATTAAAATATGTAAACGCCATAATGATTTTGGCGTGATTTGATTTTGTTAACCTATAAATCTTAAATCTTATATGTGTGTAAACCAATCTTTACTAACTAGTGTTTGGATAGTTGGGAAGTAATGCCCAAAGGAACTATCTTATAGGAGTGACACAATCCCAGCATTCGCGATGTGATCTGAGAAAAATCTCTCAAAAGAACCTTTCAGTCAGGATTGCCAGTGCCCGAACCCGAACCGACGACGTCCCCAGTTCGAGTCCCGAGTGGTACCCAGAACCACCTCTGTCCGTCGGTGTCGGGGTTTGATAACCTAAAACGAAAACAATTCGCCACGAATCTAAACATTTTCCATCTCACTATTACACAACAAATGTGCTATGTTGTTGTTCTCTATTGATTTACATATGCTGTACTTCTGATATCCTTTTAAGTACGATGAGTGATGACAAATGAAAGTAAAAAAGTAACAAAAACAATTCTCGTTGAGGGTTGCGTGCAAACCCATACCTCTTAGTTCAGTGCGTCACAACCATCAGAACTATTTTGTGATTCACAACCATCAGAACCGCCGCAGAAGAGTTAACGTTCTCCCTGATGAGCAAATTACCCCAACAAAACCGTTAATCTCTTCCCGGGTTCCCTCATCTAAGACACATGTTCATATTCACTACCGAAGTGGATGTTTTTATAATATACTGCATTTTTTGGCAAAAAAATAAATGCAGATATTATTGCCAAATTCAGCTAAATATGCCTGAGCTGAGACCCATTTAAACGATCCAAATTTTCTTTAATTTATTAAATATTAAAACAAACATTGAATACCCATTTAGACTGGTAGCCAAATTGAAGTAAGGTTCTCAAATCATTGCACACTACAAAGTCAGACGTTGCAGACGTGGGTGTCATGCGACTTCCTGGCAGTCTGATTGTTGCCTGATAGTTGTCTGTCAGTTGCCTGTCAAGTTAATACAACGAAGCAGCATCTTCCTAAGAGGTCTAGTGGTCTAGTGGTCAGGCCCCTTCCAGCTGTAGCTGCAGATCTGCGTTCAATTCTTAGTCGGGGTAAGAATTTTTTATTTCTGGTTCATACTTAAATATTTCCCTCTGAGTGCCACTTTAATAATTTGTTATTATCATGCCAGCGAAGGAAAGGTTGTTCGATTATTGCAATACGTAGGCCTACATCATATGCCCTCATAAAGCCTCGTTCCTTGTGAAACTGATAGACCTTCATAAAGTACGCTTGCACTTACCGGTAAATACATTGCAAGAGGTAGAACGAAAGGCCATCACTCTACAAGTTGACGGCTTTTAAGCTGCGTATGTGACGTGTGTACTTGAGAAGACACATTTTGTGTTCGTTACCAAAACGAGGGTGGGATTAAAACCTGAAACTCATTTCCTTTTGTAACTATTCCTTGCCGCTTTTCCTTTCTACAAAAACAGTTGCATGTATTCTAATCTTGGTATGTCTCGAATATTGATCCTTTTCACTTGTTTCTCATCAGGTAATGCTTCTTAATTTAAAAGTGACACACCAAAAGTACTTCTCATTTCACTCCACCTATATCTACAAACATGATACAAAGAGATAATTATAATACAGAAATTGTATCGAAACCAAAAAAAAGCAATCAATTACTTTAACTCAAAGCGTCGTGCAGTACCAAGGAGTGTGTTCCTTACCTAACAGCTGTTACATTTCGCGCCCCATTACCACGAGCGGTAATTAACTTCGTTTGTTAAATTAATGATTTTACTAAACGAGGGGTTGGTGTTGAAAAATACTGCAATAATGAATTCAAACAAAAACCTTCAAACTTGGGGATACACTTTTTAATTTCCAATCTGTTACGAATCTGACTAATATTTTACCAAAACATACTTGAAATATATGTAAACTTAAAAAGAGAAATTGTGAAATTTGTAATGACTCACCGCAATCGATCCTTTATGTTGTTTTATGAGTGAGACAAAACATGATATTTGGTTGTTACTGAGTATCTACTTTGAGTCGTCCTGACGTTTTCATGGATTTCCATTGTCCATAGAGTAGAATTACTAGGGTGGCTTCGAGAAATCGTCCACGACCGTAAAACAGTAACACGATGCAAAGAAGACACACACGAAGACGACACAAAGAAGATTATATCATTATCCAGTGTATACTATGAACAAGTAGTAATAAGACAGTAACGACTGAAGTTGAACAAGGTACCTTATGGAAATACTTGACATTACATCTGTATTGTCCGTATAACATGTAAACACCGAGATTGATGAAGACATTGATGAATGTTTAAATTAGTAACATGTAATTAGTGAAGTTAAATAAGGTGGACACATGGAAATACTAGACTTTAGGTCCGTACAACATGTTAACGCCGGTTTTGACCGATATTGTATGATTGTGATACATTCACTAAAATAATTATAATCTGATACACTTGTTTCCAAAATTGGGTCAGGGGTGGTAACTCACCAATTTCTTGGGTATAGAATTTGCTAACGTCGGCTTGCCAGGCCTGTCATGTTTCTTTTTCTACTTCTTTTTGTTCGGTCTTCTTTCCTTCTTTTTCCAACCAATTGTCCCAATTTCACTCAATCTTTTTTAATAATAAAAAAAACATCAGCATGACATTATCGAGAAAGTGAACCACTATGCAGAGCCATAATAAGTAAATAATACAATTAAAAACAAATATTATAGTTATATACAGATTGTCATTGTAAAACAATATATCTACTTATATTTTTATTTTGTATTCATAATAATTAACAACAATGGTTTCATTATTAACAGCACACATGTTATCATGGGAGTGGAAATGTATTTGGGAAATCAATTGATTTTTTTAAATATACAACTCATTTACAATATTATTACAAACCAAATGTGATTCCAAGTAACATACAAATTATTCACACTACTATAAAGCGATATACAATTGTCCGAACATTTGACAGGGACTACACAACACTTTAAAAAATAACCACCAATATTAATGATCAATCTTATATCAATACATCAATATAATTATATCAATAATATTAATATCAATATCATTATTGCTCTTGTGTATCACTATTATTTCTTCAAAAGCTAAACCACAAACAAATTATACTTTTAACCATGATTTCGGTATTTAAATTTCACCACGAAGCACAGTCAAACGGCAGTGCTAAATCATAACTGTAAAATGCGAAAAGGTTTCGAGACATTCATAAACCTAAACACCATCTATATTTACCGCTCAAGGATTTACGTGTCAAATAGATTCATCCAAAATAATATTGATTCAATAGATAAACACTCTAAGAAAGACTGCGATATTAATTAAGTTCAGAGTCGGGTAAGACTTGAGAAATGATAGAAAACTGTCCCCTCACATAACTAAGAATGGACATGAGGCACAATATCTATGGGAAGATCTTGAAATATCAAAATGATTTTGTGTATGTTTTGTTATTACAATAAAGTGGATTATGATAATGATGTAAGGACATAATGCCACTTAGTTCTTTTTAGTGACAGTCTCGAAATTTGTCATAGAATCACTTGTGCTGTTGACAATAACTTGCTTGGGAGAATAATTTCACATGGAATAATATGATAACATTCTGGAAACAGAGCGGAGAAAAATATTCCTTTTTCACATCTGTTTGTTCTTTGGGTTTAAAAATGCGTCTTTATCATTAAAAAAAAATTGTTCAGTTTGTACATTTTGAAAACGAAGAAAATAGCACAACTTTTGACGGTTACGATGTTTATGATAGAATGCCCAAGGGTTAAATCGTGACACAAGTCCCACCCACGCTGGTAATCAATCTTACCACGTCAACCAGGCACAGATTGTGGCCACAGTCCAACCAAACACGTTGGAATGTTAGCTCGTTAATTAATATCTTTGGCTTTAATCACAGACCTAATGACAAGGTCTCCAACTAAAGTCTGATATTTTAGTTGCAGACCACACAATAGTGTAGTTTAAATTGTGTTTCACGTCAACGGTCAACTATATATTTAATTTTTGTCTTTTACAATCTTTCATTACACATCTTGCTATCTTTTTATTTATTTATATTTGTTCGGAATCTTTTGAAAATCTATTACAAATTGGAAATCAGTTTATTATCACGACTAATGTGAGTGGATTCCCCCTCGAAAACCAGCGACGGAATCCATTCACGAAAAGTGACAACATACATTTTCGACGTTTGATTGTGGACTTCAGTTCAGTCTCCTCTTAACTTAAATAAAAATTAAAATGATATTAAATGCGGCGTACCTAAAATTAACAGCTTTATTCTTATATTCGCTAACTCAAATGTGGATATTTCAATTATTTATCAGTCAAATATAAAACTATTCTGTGGTTAAAATAAATTACCCTCTTTAACAAGCACGACGCAGTATGATACAGAGCCAAAACCACTCGCCACTTTAAATCTTTCATACCCAATTATTTTTTAAAGATATTGCAATTGAATCCTACCACACTTAGCAGTTGAAACACAAAACCTATTTTGTATTATTCAAATAAGTATATCTCACATTACAACTAACAAATATAAAAAATATAAGAAAATGAAGACTGTGCAGAAATTAATGTTCACAAACTAAATCGAGTGAGGGTCAAGGAATGATGGAATGGAATCGTGGTCTTTGATTTTACTCATGTGATTTATGTATGCAATGTGCAAACAACAAATTAAACTAAATCATCATAACGTCATTTTCGTATCCTGTGATTCATTCGTTGTGTTTACCTTTCGCTTTGATGCTGAAACTACCACATCCAGTCGTAATGCAAACTCTAGTAGTAGTCTTCCACATCTGGAGGGAGCAGGGTTGGGAGGAGGAGGGGGAGGGGCGAATATAACATTAACTTGAAGGGATGGTGATAGGAACAGTGGTCGTGATTCAAAGCTAAAATATTCCAAGCAATATTTTTTGAATTGTGTTAAATTATGTCATGATACAAAAATAATTTTTCGATTCTAGGGTATAGGATGGAGGGAAAGGGGTATCCAAGTTACTAAAAAGTGCCCAGAGTACACAAATCAGATAATCCTACGATAAAAATGCATGTAGTGACGATTCCAAAAAAATCTTTAATCCAAACCAACAAACAGAATGGAGGTTGTATTCCCTATATTAGAGAACAGCGACCGCGACCCAGCGACCGGACTGTTGTCAGTAGTTAGTTACGTTGGTTACGCTCCGGTCGTCGGTCGCCTGGAAGGAAGTGGTCACGAAACAAACTACTGAATACTGAATATAGTCCGGTTGCTGTCGCGCCTAGGTCAGGAAATTCAATCATAAATTTACATTCAGAGACACGAAGCAGGCAAACAAGTGTCATTTTGACTCTGTACTAGCCGCGCTCTCTCGGATTCTTGTCACATTAGTACCATGAGTCGGTCTTGTATTGCGGGGCTAGAGTAGCGCCAGCCTACTTTATACTTTAGCTTTACAGGTCGTATTTTGGTATCAATGTTAATCGAGACAATATACGAAAATGGAAAAACAATTACAAACAACTACGAGAAAGACCGATTCGAATATCGAAGACCGAAACGTTCAACGTTTCGGGAAAATACCATGATCAACATTCTTGTAGAGACTGAAAGCAAAATGTTTTATTAATGTTGGGCATATAAATAATTATTACCACAGTGTATATTATGGATCACCCTTGGTTAAACACCTGCTTTAACATAACACCTGCTTAAACTTGACGTTAAAACCATATTCAACAATCATTGTGAATGGGATATAAATTGATCACTTTCTACAAAAATTTGAATTGAGTTTATATAATTTTGGTTTGATTGTTTTTAGGATATTCCTAGATGATGCTAGAAACGGGAATGTTAATAAATAATATATTGGTATTGGATATTGAACCCGTTGTCTTCGGCTGTATTGGAAAAAATAATCAAATACCCAAAGTCAAAAGACCTTAGTTCAATTCTCAGAAAGTTCCTATTAGAGTTAGATAATGACTTTCTCAAAATTAATATGAAGGTCAAGTGTTGATGCTCTGACATATTTTAAAAGGAAATGAATTATAAACGTTTAAATCATAAAAACTTCGAAGATATCCATAAAACAACTTCTCCATCAAACCGTCTTTGATCTGACAGCTTTATGACGCCATAATTGTTACAGCCTTGCTGGCCGTGTCTTTTATAAGCGCAGTCCAGACCAAAAGCTGTAGTAGCTTATTTTTTGCCCGGAATATTGCTGTTACCTACAGTAATGTTAACCACCCAATAAAAAATTAAAATTTTGCATTTGCTTCTCAAAAACTTCAAAATAATATTTTTAAGGTTTGACAAAATTATTATCCACACCATTCTGGTAATCTTCTCAAGCCTAAATTATACTTAATTTCACGAGCCTCCTAACCATCAGATAAGAAGCCCCTAACTTAATAATTGTGTCAACAGGGAACTTGTGAAATCTACTTGTGAAAATGTTTCAGATGTGCTTAATGACTTTGAACTTCTCAAAACATTTCGACTTGGTAAACTTATGATGCAATAACGATATTTTTAGCAAGCAATATGAGATCTATATCATTGGTGGTACACACATAACGCAAAATTTGGGAGCATTCTTTAAACGGAAATGTTCTAAAACACTTTTCATCTAGAATGTTAAATACATAATGTTTGTATAATATGTTTCAAAGTTAAAAAACAAAGCTACATTACAATTCTGTTTAAATTACAACACACGTCCTCTTCTTAAAAACAGCTTTCTTAGAAGAAATAATGGCGCACATTTTTATAAAGAAGTTCTTTAAAGCATATTTTATAATTGTAAAATTCCACCATCGTGGCGAATTAGCAGATTGTCCCTTCATATTACCTTCGTATTTTGCTACGTAGATAATTACATCACTTCACTAAATACACAACTGATCCTGTAAATAGACTTCTCCACTACACGACCGCTTTCACACGCTCTGTTTTCTCTGCTTGGCTAAATAGCACCGTACAATGCCTTTACATGGAGTAGCCAAGAAAAACATCCAGCCAGTGTTGCCATTAATAAATCAGTCTTCATCTTCTGCTAAGGGCATTGCAGACACACTCATTGAACGCTTTCGAAAAAAAATATATTTCCACACATTTTAAGCGGAGGGTTAATGTTGACGAGCATTGTCGATAAACTGCACTTTCCACTGTCGGTGTTCTTACCACTCTAAACTAGAACGAGAAGGCGCCAACACCGAAGAAGAAACCCGACGAATATTAAAACACTACCGGGGAGAGCGACGATCCTTGAGGAAGTCCCTCTACTAGGACCGAGTCTCTGTCGTTCTCGGAGTTTCAAGTCTTCGGCGCTAGATCGCTCGCCAGTCACGCGTTCGGCGTCTGACGGACTCGCTAGCTCATTTGTGTCAAGGTCAAATGGAGCAACCGCCTCGTCGACATCCCCTGTTAAAACATCTGGAACATGGATGGTTGGATGTTAATATTTTCCACTGTGATCAAACTAAATGACACATACTCGGGATTATGTAGCCTCGTGGTAATATTGCGAAGATTGAGCCTTATCGGGAACGTTTTTTGTTCTTGTATCAGAGCTATCTGAGTCTGCTCGAGGCGTTCATTTGTTTCCGAGTACTGAAGGTACGAACAATAGACCCACGCTCTAGAACGCACCGTCGACTAGGTTAAATAACAGAACGATGCTATTTTCGTCCGGATATTATAATAGCGAGATCCAGAATATCCGATAGAACTACCTCGAGCTATAGTGAAGCACAAATACACCATCAACATTATGACACAGAACTTCATTTATATCCAAAACAAAAAGTGGGTCAAACAAATGATGTCATGAAAGTGTGCACCAATAGTCTTCAAGGCCTTATTCACACATTCTTTCCTGAATGTTTGTTTCCTTAATTCAGAAAAATAAACTATATAAGATAAAAAATTGGTGCAATGGTCCATACTATTGTCATAATGGTAATTGAGCTATAGTAAATTGTGAACACAAATATTTATGCTTTAGCCAAAAGCAGAACTAATTTATTTTGACGGGTAATAATAATTATTGCATATATATTTCATATAACTATTTCAAACACACACACACATACATACATACAAATAATATACTAGTGAATACACAACTATAAACTACAAAACGCTTCTGTGTAGATGGTCTTGGTTATTCTACTTCTTGAGGTTGTTCATGTGGTCTCTTTACCTCCTTACAGCTACCTAAAACGTTACAGCAACCTGTTGGTTCCTTTTTTCGTTTTCCTAAATATGACAAATGCGCAGCAATACGTATTTGAGCTAATTCATAAAACTAAATGTGACAAAAAAGAGATTGTTTTTGCAGCAATATTAAAGAGCATCTAATATTATTGGAAGATTTAATACTGATGACTTGAAGGTATCAGCAGTTGTATGCAGGGGTCGAAATTAACGTTTTTGGCCACTAGCCCTCCGGGCTAGTTGCATCAATAGTTCTCTAGCCCGAGACCATTTTTACTAGCCCGTAATGAAATAGGTTACATTGATGTAAAACGATCATTATTCATACATGAAAGTTTTGGGTCACAACTCACAATATTCGAAAGGTTTGACGGGTTTTTATGGGGGACTAGGGAGTGAGTGGGAACTATTGTTTACCATAATAAACCTGTTGGTCTAAATGAAAAGGTTTTTATTTTTTGTATGTTGTACTGTAAATGGAAAATAATATGATTATATGATTTTAAAAAAGATGTAGGCCTATTGTGACTTAGCGTGAGATATATACTGCTGTAGTCTGTATCAATCTGTAAACACATGAAAATTACTATATATTTTTACTTGAATACACACCTCTGGCCCCCACACAAGTACTGGAAACTCGCAAGGTGATCGGCGCGAAATATTATGATTTTTTGAACGGCAATTGTAAGCTCTGGAAAACGTACTCGCCCGTCGGGCTAGTGAAATAAGATTTTTACTGGCCCGAGCAAAGTTTTACTAGCCTCGGGCGAGCGGGCGAGCGTTAATTTCGACCCCTGGTTGTATGAATTGTATAAACCCTAAAATGTTTCTCTTCAATGCGAAATAGTTAACTATAATATGCGGATGTGACTACTACATATTCCATTATCTTGATTCTTGAAGTTAGATCACATACATAGAATATTGCACAAAGCTGTCCTTCCCAGAAATATAAGACATGGATCCACGCGCAAGTAGGAACGATTGCAATAAAGAGTGTTTTGTCAAGCATGTTTGCCCGAAGTAAATAGCTAGAGAGCTTAAACGTGCGGTAAGTATACTATTAATTGCTTTTAAAATTTTGAGAATAGGTCACTTACGTAAATAATATTCGCAAACTTAAATAACTGATGTGATTGGTTTTTGTTTTCGTTAGGCCTACTACTAACTTTTCTAAAAAGCTATAGAATGTGAACGACAGTATACTGTAAACAAAGTATGAACAAGTCCTCCCGTGTCGAACATGGCGATACTGCGTCTAAAACTAGAACGCAGCTGTCTACAATTTGTGTGAAATGAAACCTAACATTTGCACCAATCATAACCGTAACAATATCACTTAGATTTGAACCGGGCTCGAAGCACCCTTCCATTCGAGCACATTTTCAAGTTTTGACAGATTTACGTCCTCCTTCCTTCTCGCACGGGGCTCAGTTTTTCTACGGATTTTATTTTGCTTTTGGCATGCCCCCATTTAATAGAGCTTCTTGAATGTATTGTGTTTATTATTATAACGTTTTAGGCATAAAACAGTGCTAAAAACTCATGTACACATATGGATTCCTTTTGCTCTTGAATCCAACGAGTTTTGTAAACCTGGTAGTTAGGTTAACTCAATAATGGAAACATGAGCGTACTGTTATAGTTGAAAGTTGTAACACAATGGTAGACTGCACATTCTTTATGGTGGTTGTGACAATTATTGTCATCGCTGCACATTGGCTTTACAATATGTAGACCATTACCAGCTTGCAAAATACAATTTTGAACTATATTAAGCTCAACAAAACTCTAAATATTCAATAAATTAAGATAATAGTATGTGCACAAATTATTGGTTAAATGTTTTCTCTTTTTAGATAGATGCACATTATACATAGCATTAAGAAAGTGTTATTCTTTATTTTTATATTTCATTAAACATAGTTTGCTGGCTAATGTTAAGCTATGATTGATCAAATTAGATGACTGTGTATCCGTTAATACTCATAATGAGTAACATAAATGAAATGTTATTAGCATACATTCAATCATTTCACTGTCAACGTGAAAAAGTACACCAAATGAGATTGTGTGGATAAACAAAAAATAATATAATTATAAACAATGAATATAACTAACACATCTTTTCATTTGAAAACAGCGCATGATTTTCTATGTTAACTTCGAGTATGAGAAAATGTGTCATTGGCATTCATATAGCGAGTGCATTTATTTTATTTGCATATTAATGTTTCGGTGTGACAGAAGCAATTAACAATATAAAATAATGAAATGAGTATTTTGAAATAAAATTATTCAAGCACAAGAAATCTAGCAAGAGTATGAAATAGGCATATTCTAGTGCAAGTGCACACTACCGTGTGCAAAGAATTCAATTAGGCGTGTTAAAAGTAGCGTGCAATTATAACACTTGTGAGACGAAATCACAAACCAATTAATTTATTTAATCTTAATTACTTTATAGGCAATTGAATACTGTAGAGATTTAAAATGTTCTAATTCACTATTCATTTATGGGATTTTTTCCACTATTAAAGCATAACGCCAAGCCAATTAGTATTAAACACAGCAAGCTGTCATTTTATTAAAGAAAAGCCTTGAAGTGGTCTTGGAGAAAACCACGTTTTACTCAAATAAAAATTATTAATAATATTAACATTCATGAAATCTTACTATCCTGTTCAAATTGAGTAGGATCAAGAATAAATGGCAGAAATGTATTGAAAAATTCAGTATCTTTATCCTTTTAAGTGCTGACAAACTAATTAACGCAAAGTTTAAGCGTTTCTTTAACACTATAAAAAGGAATTTGCTCACTTATGCAATGCAAAACATTTTAAATGTTCATCAAAATCAATTCTATTGACAGTTTTTACATTTCCAATAAAATTTAATTTCATGTAAACCATCATACATATATTGTGTATGTATATTTAAATAATACTTCGAGACGAGATGCGTGAACCTACAACTAAACAATTTTAAACTCTCGGTTGTCTATCAGTCTTCCTTACGTACTATCCATCACTCCATGTCAACTCCCACATGTATACGGTGTAGGTCTACCTATACTCCCTATCTGTGCATAGCTTCCTTTTACAGCAACAACATTTTGCATTGCAGAATGTTTTATTCAAAGCTGTCAGAGGTTTGCTTTGGATGTTATAATGGTCCGTCTAATATCAGTGGAAGTGCGAGGAACAAAGAAGCTGTGTTTGAAGAACATATTGTGATGGCAGTAAAAACCCTTATTTGACCAGAAATAATTGAGAAATTACTTGATAAATTCACCGCCAATAAAGTTCAGTTTGTATGCATCAACTACGAGTGAAGCATGAGTTAGCACTGACATTATTTTTTACGTGTGTTAAATGTCTTTGTTTTGGTTGTTCTGCTGCCTTTCTCCCCACAATTCACCCTTTTCTTACCCCTCCGTGGTAATGAAATTTCATTCACAAGCCATGTACTTTTTTCATTCCTAACAAACTATAAAATATTGTGAATTATATTTCAAATAACCTAATAAATAAATATATCAATGATACAAAAATCTGTATAAAACATACTGTTTTCACTTATGTAAGCTTTTAAATCATGCTATATTCATTATGCTTGTTCGTGATCTACATATTATACGTTTTCCACTTTTAGTTTCATCAATTTGTTTAGTATCGGAATTGCGCCTTCAAATCTAACTAAAAAAAACTGTAGGCCTATACATGAACCGTTTGACGCGTTTTAACTCTCGCCTCGGGAATGCAGCACTTATAACTCACCAATATCTTTTGAAAACATTGACTCGACAGTGGTAATGTCTGCTCTGTAGGACGTTGATGGCACTGGAATCTCTGAAAGCAGAAAAACCACAATGCCAACAAGCAAATGAAATCAGAAACCTGGGTCTCAGCCAACAACAATTCCAAACTCGAAATCGTATTTCCAAGTTGACGGATAAAAGACCTGGGTCTATGCAAACGAATGAAATGACGTATTGCCACGCGGTGGAGGCCGCAGCCTCTTCTTTCTACCGCCTGAGACCGAAGACGTCCATTTATCAAGACCAGAGTGTCTTTACGCACAAATTCAGAGCATTTGTCTTGGGAAATTCAATTCCACACTAACGGAGAAAAACCAGAACAAGATCAACCAGACCGTGATGTAGAAGGAAAACATAATAAAAATGAACGCATACTTAAAGGCGATGTGAAGTGAAAATCACGTGTGTTCTTGTGGTTTCATTAAAATACTGGAATAAATTTCAAAACAACCTCGTTCGTCAAAACAGATACAAATGAACCGGAAGTGATCTAGAACCATTCAAAGCTACATCCTATAAGCCATGAGACGTCATCACGGTTTGTAGTTATCGTCAATCTACGCGTACCTGTATCGAAGCCCTAGGAACGCTTTCTTTACCCCAGAAAATGTTCTATCGCTCAGTGATTAGCTACAATTCCTAAAACGAAAAAGTCACAATTTGTTTCCTTATGTCTCCTTTAAATATACCTGGTTTGATTCAGGTGCAATTTGGCTTTTTGAGAAAACTTCTTTGTTGGTAGTTCAATAAGTACCACGGTAACCACCACATCACCACGCATAGAACCGCACCTTAATATTTATGTAGTAGCGGTCCAAATTCTTGTTTCTAAGTACGAAATATAACGATAACGTCCAGAGAATTCAGGTTTGTGCTTGTAAAAAGCATTTTTCAAGCAAAAATAAACTAGTAAGCGTGTTTGTACGATAGTGTGAACATGCTTGGCGATAGTGACAAAATGTGAGTATTTTGTAGAAAAATTATTATTCTGACTTGAAATATTACTTGTTTCGTGATGAGTGTCAGAGACACCGAAACAATTATCAGAATACATGCCACATTGTAGACAAGAAATTTAAATTTAAGGTCTGGTAACATGTGCACAACTTTCTATCTGCTATATTATTAGCAGTGTTAATTCGTTATCAACCTGTTCCTTGTTCTTAAATTCAATTCCTTTTTCATTGTTGTGTTAGAGCATTGCTACAGACGTGTTTCGAAAGTCCTTCCAATACTCACGGTATAGCTTGATGCTCCCGTCTGTATCGCCAAGCGAGTTCTTGGACACGCATTTGTAGGTTCCGAAGTCAGAGGGCACCACAGACCGGATCTTGAGCTTCATGTGAACCTTGTACGCGTTGTCTAGGAGAGTGGGCTCAAAGCGGCCCCCTGTAACAGAAGGGCCTGCTGAGTGTTATGTACGCACACTGAGGTAATGTACGCCTGCGGACACACATAGCTTACACACGGTGGACATTGATATCCACTCTATACTGTGGTGGGGAGTTATGAATACTTCTTCCCGTCATCGACTCTGCCAGAACGTGGGGCGGCTCGTGTACAGTGGGTCCGTGGCTTTGTTGAGAACAAGACAATTAGTCGATCTTTCGTCGATATTTCGCCAATGATGTACACACCCATTACCTGGCTAGCACACACAATAGACGACCGAATTCATTACCGGAAGCCATAACAGACGTTGAGGCAGGCGCACATTTTTGGAAATCCAATATTTAGTCAAATAACAGGCGTCCACACAACAAACGAACGATTACATTTGATTACTTTTTGACAGTTCGGATCCAACAATTGCGGTTGCACTCTGGCTATAACTTATTATAAATGCAGTGAAAAAAATCCCCTGTGGCGTTCTCAGCTTTGCAACGGACAAAGTTTATATGTGCACAGGTTCAAGCGCACCCCAAACTATTTAACACAAAACAGTCCTCGTTTATCATTTTATATGATCAAACTATAAATCTATTATAAGAATATATATTTCACAAGTATTATTCCGCTGTGGTTGGTCTAGACTCATACAGGAGAGTTTCGTCTCCTTCGTAGCCCAGCAAGAGTCGACGTTTCAGCAGTCGCAGGTAGAAGGCATAATTTAACCCGTGAGGTAGGTAGAACATTCTAACCGTAATATAACCATTCTCGGCTATACGCGCTGTTCAACTATTGGACTCTTAGAAACAGCAGATTTCGTCCACCCTACTGAAATACCTTCCACTGACCGTCCATTTTAATTTTTAATACGTAGTTGGGTACCCTACATTCGACCTAAAACTCTGTCTTTGTTTGGAATTACGTAACAAAAATATTTATTTAAAAATAATAACATCTTCCAAATTCATCCATTCATAAATCATAATCTCACGGAATTGACTATAAAACGGTTGTTACACAAAGCCGTAGACTACCACGCTAACACAATCACAGAACCTAATTAAATGTAATGCACGTTGTATTCGTACAAATTACATTATCTCCATGTACTCTATATGTCATATTATTCACTGTGAATTGAGTTCCAGCAAAAGGTTCAATAAACCAAAACACCCAAAAGCCATGTAGAAAATACAAATTTGAATGTATATGGTATACGTGTTTCAATATTCTATCCAAAAGCAGCAGAACATGGCGACCTATTTCGTCTTTGATGTACGACGAGGTACGAATGAAGAGCGGTTTGCTCACGTCTGACTGTAGCGTCGCGTACACTGCTGTCTGGCGGCCGAAGCGGCAACTACGTGCACCCCAGCGCTCTTAACGGCAGGTTATTAACTTCAAGAGCGCTACTTACTGCAGATACTCTGCACTGGATTATAGACTACCGTTAGAGTGGAATTTTCTATACAATTCACGTCACAGTTTAATTACTTATTATTATTTCTGTTCATTAAACTTGTCGTGTACACTCACAGAATATCACAGCACGCTAACCAAAGAAATTAAATGTAAGCGGAGTTAAAGTTATAAAAACAATTAAAACATTTATACAAGAAAATAACTATTCATTTCTACCCACTTAATCTCGAGAAACTATTTTCAGTGGGGGACATTTTACCATTTATTCTAGGCCGTCGTCGTCTATGACGGTTCCATCCAAAGTCACTGTTCACATATATGTCAGTATCACATCAATACCCAAATATCAATCAATCAACCATCCCTAATCGGGAATCGAACACTAGACCTTCGATTGTTTCAGAACATTGATTGATTGATATGATGGCATATTACAGAAAATACAAACCTAACCAACAGGACGTGTGATATAGGTACTAATTTGTAGATACAATTTTGTATAATACTATCAATTTGCTCAGTCACCTAGTATACAAATGATGTTCTTCAATGTGTATCACGCTTGCGAGTTAAGGTAATTTAAATGCGTGAAAAAGTGATGACAAAACTCAACATTAGTTGTATGAATACTCATCAATATCATACATTTCTCATAAAAGAACGCCAGACAATATTGGGAATTGGAAGAATGTCATCTAATATCTCACGAAGTGCAATGTTTCATCAATCATCATAAGAGTCATAGCCGTTATATTGTGTGACGTACGTATCTAAATACGCTCTAGTCTATAGAGATGTATATAAATGATAGTTCTCTCTTAAGACGTCAACAAATAAATGGATTTGGTGGAGTGTGTCATATTTTACCTGCAGAACCTGTTGTTACTTTAGTGTTTTATTCGTGTTAAACGGGTAAAAAGATCATTGGGTGTTCATTGAAGTACCGTGTATAGGTCCCAGTCTAACAAGTATAATATCTATGAGGTAATAGATGACAGAAGAAAAGACAAATCTAGAAATTGCCACTTAAAAAAAAAAAAAAAAAACTGCGATATTTCGGTTCTTAAAATGTTGAGTTTTGGTTATGAAAATTATTTGAAGTCGTATTCTCGCCCAACTTGTGAAGAGTTACTTGAAAGTGGTGTTTTAGCAAGTTCAGCAACCCGGCACCTCCACCAATCTAGGTCTCGACTTTGTTTCTCAACTTTTATTTCCTTCACTGTCGCCGTTTTAAGACTTGAAGCCGAGGCTGGGATCCAAGCGATTTAGAATATCTTAATGCGACATCAGCGCTGGCGTATTATTGGTGCTTCACCCACGGAGAGCAGATTGTCTTGGTGAAAGCGTATTTGTACGCTCGTGTCGTATTGGACATTCAGTGCAATTATGAGCACCAAGAAGACGGTTAACTGAACCTACATTGGAATAGCCAAGGTAGGGTTGTAAAATCCAAAAAAATTATAAATTGAATTTGAAAATTCGTTTTTTACATAGGCTTCTACGT
Organism: Isoperla grammatica; assembly: GCA_945910005.1. Taxonomy (NCBI): domain Eukaryota; kingdom Metazoa; phylum Arthropoda; class Insecta; order Plecoptera; family Perlodidae; genus Isoperla; species Isoperla grammatica. The sequence goes on along the minus strand of OX246737.1, from coordinate 37,305,762 downwards.
TCGTTGCTAAGTAAGATGTTCCAAACCTGATATCTATTCTGTTACGTAATATCTTCAAATTTATTTCAGGCTGCAAAAGTGAAAAATGAAAAATAATGAATAATTACATAATTAAATCGAAAACATAGTAAAACAGGTAAAACGTTATATAAGACTTAGTAATTGGACTGTACAATGACAGTCCAATTACTAAGTCTTATATAATAATTACATATTTTACACAGTTAAGTGACAGGAATTGTCAGCGTGTCGATATAATATTGATTTCCTGACGTTTCCAAATGTGTGAGACTGAGTTGTAGCTATCATCAGACAGGAACGTTTAAACGAAAACTAAAAACGTGCAAAACATAGACCTAAAAAGTAAGGTCATGGTCTTTAATATTTCAAATGAGTTATTAGTGAGAGCCAAACGATCGCAAAACACCAAAAATTTCAAATTCACAGAAATGATACCGAAGGTTTAAATCTCTGTAAGCCAGTCAATTTAAAAAAATATTCTTTCCTTCCATTGTTTTCATGTGTTATAATATTATATTCGACGATGTTGATGTTCCCTTGCTTATTTAATTAATTACATTATTTCTGGAAACGTAAAGGTCCGCGCACACTGATCCGCGCCAAGCGCGGTAAACGAAAAATAATTTTCCGTATCGAATTAAATACACGTGTTTCAATGCGACCCCGCACACTTGTCCGAAACAAAGCGATCGGAAGGAGCACAGCCGTGCTCGTCCGAGAACACCATCGGAAATGTTCCGCTCTGCGCGCTTTGCTTCGTACAAGTATGCGTGTCCCATCCATCTTCCCGATAGACTTCGTGTACGGTCGACACATTTCGGCGCATCTCGGCGTTTCAGCATAGAAACGTGTTGTTGCAACAGAGAGCAATGAAAGCAATGTGGTTGCGCGCTTTACAACCAGACTTCTCTTTGCTTCCGTTCGGTTCCGACTAATGTGCGCTGTACTTTCCGGCCGACGACAGCTCGTTTCACCGCGGATCAGTGTGCGCGGACTATAAGTCTAAAATATAAACTAGTGACATCAATAATATTAACGTGATTCAAGGATAGTTTTCACTACGTTGAACTATATGCGCTTACACAATGAGAACATCTATACAGTGTATCGGTGCACTGGCAACAGTTCCTAACTGACCTCAACACGGTCACGTGTCAAAAGATAAAAACGTGTTACACAGATGGATTTGTATTTTCGTTATTGGATTCTTCCGACAAATGTCGAACATTCCCCGCGAAGAATACTGAATGCCCAATACAAGCCGGGTCTCACGATTGAACGTAAAGCTGACAATCGGCGATCTTTCAGCACTGGGGCTGCGACATGAATTCTTCATTAGGCGCATCACCGTGCGAATTGAGGAGACCATTACTCAATGGGACATCGCGAAGCTCTGCGCACAATCCGTATTAGACGCGGGCAAACCGATTTCAAATATTTATAGAGTAGAGAAAAGATTTTCGTTCCGACTAAAACTCGTGATGATTGCGACGAGTCGCTAGCTAACAAGATCACATTTACGAAAGTGCCTTTCTAGGTCGCTTTTATATATTTTACGATCGAACATGGGTTTGTTCTTGTAACTGACTACATGTAACGAATGGATGCTGATGTGGGAGAAGATAAAAGGAGATTTAAGATAATCATTTGTAGGTATGGCTCTTAAATCTTAAAACGAAGTCCACGTGAAAAATTAAGAGCCGCTAACAGTGTATTAGGGCAAGCTAGAGATATAGTCGCCGGATCCGAAATAGCTAGAAAGCTGAAAATGGTTCGTTTCGTGCATGTAATCTTTGCCCAGTTTTAACGAATTTAGAATTCATACATTCAATGAGGCACTAAAACAAAGGCCTGAAAATATAAAGTTAGCAACGAAGTATTCATTTTTGCGAACATTTGTGTGTATCGTTACTACTGTTACAAAATGGCACCAAATGATTTTACAATTTAAAATATGTCAGTTATTTTTGTGTATTCGAAAACTGGAACGTAACATTTTTTAGGTTCTTGTTTAACTTCTTTTTAAGTGTCATGTCCAAATGAGAGATAAAGGAGAGATAAAGGAGAGATAAAGTCTGAAATAGGTAAAAGTGCTGAGAGTGAGACACTTTTGATATAATTTCGATATCGTCACTTATTCTTCTTCTTCTTCTTCTTCTTGTGGAATCTTGTCAGAATACACGCATTGATTTTCATCCATCAACTATTTTTCAAAATAAATTCTTTCGAAGGACAAAACTGTACCAGCCAAGGTACACACATTAATTATTTGCGTTACATTATAGTAACAGATGCTCGCGCAGGTGCAAACGGCAGGAAAATAAAAGGGACGAGTGGACTACAGTCGTCCTGACGACAGGACCATTAGCGGCCCAGAAACGTGGAATTTGACAAGTAATTGTCAACGCCGAGGCGAAACTACCCAAACAGTACAAATAATTGTATTATTCAAATTGAGTTCGACGCCCTCAGTATAGGGGCCATAAGGTTAGGACTAACCAGTAAATATTTTAATTTTATTAACATATTGTATGTCATATTATTTTAAATTATAAAACACTCGTGTCCGGTCTTATGAGTTAATTCCAAAGCCCCTGATTGGCGGAAACAATTAACGTAGAGTTAAACATTTAGTTGCAAGTCATAAAACCGAGCGTGAGTCATAAAGACATAAAACACATTTCGAGACACGATAATTGAGCCGAGTGAGTCTCACACACATAAACATGAATGGGATGAGTATCCGGGTCCTGACTGTATCTCCAGGTCGTTTATTTCACCGACACTAAAAGAACTCAACCCTACACAACGGTGCAACAAACTACAACCGTCTGCATGGGCCGCAGCTTTATGAGTAAACCTAATTGAATTGGTTCTGTTCCGTTCCGTCGTGGCTCTAAACGTAATGGCGGGATAATCGCAGCTGGGGGGGGGGGGGGGGGGGGGGATTAAATCCAAGTCTGTGATATCCGCGACGTTAACGACGCTACTTTCATCGTACTCACTTTCATACAGACCCGAGAGAATACGGGTACATATTTATAAACCTAAGTTGTGCGATAAAAGTAAATACAATTTAAAATCCAATTCCGTATAAAGTAAATTATCTACTTCATTATTTATTGTACAGGTAATACTACAGAACTCAGAAGGTTAACAATAACATTGAAAGATGATGTGAATATAGATCTATGTATTATTAATTATTATGTAGGCTATGTGCAAGATGTAGGCCTATACATATAAGATTATGTATACATATACCTGGATAATTTCCGGACAGGTAGACCAACTAAGAGATTATCTTAATCCAAATCCCCATTCAAACTCTACTTCAGAGTCTTTCACGGCCGGAGTCAACTACACTTACTACATTTACCGGGTATAAAGGTGGAAATGTTCCAATGTTTCGCACATTGCAATATGAGTGAAACATTGGATCATTTCCACCTTTTGGGACGGTTATACTAGGAATACCTCGTAAGTGTAGCCCTATACATACGGTCACATTGTAAATTAACTAGGAAAACGCTCTGTTTGACGCGTTGATAAGCGAGCGCGTTAATATCTACGAACTTTCTGGCGAAAAGATTTTAGTGCTAATACAAACAACAATTAACAACAATTCAGGAATGCGCATTGCAACAATTTTTCTAATTTCCATATAGCTATTAAACTTCCCGACATTGTTGGATGCAGTGCAATGTGCGTTGCTAAGAATTTTCGCTGTCATGTTTTCGCCGCGGTCCGCCACCGTTACTAACAGTTATTGACAGCAATAGAAGTGTAATTTCTGCCTCTAATACGAATCAGATTGCGTTTGCATTGGTATATTCGTGACCGGACAAAAATTTACTATAAGATAGCCACCTCACATTTTGCTGTTACTGTGTTTCAGAAATATATTTTCGAGTATTGTTTGTGTAACTTTGTCAATATTTATTAGATCGCCATTACATTAACATATTCGTGACCGGAAAAATCTGTAGAAAAATCTGGCTATCTCACATTTTGCCGCCATTTTGTTTCAGAAAAATATTTGGCAGTAACTATGGTGTAACTTTGTAACTTTTCGAACGATTTTGCCTCAAAACTATACACCTTCAATCCACATCGAGGCTTGTGGATGGTTCAAATTTCAAGTTGATCGGACTTTCCGTTCGACCGCTATCGACGGACATAAAAAAAAAAAAAAAAAAAAACAGAACGAAGTGCCGTAAGAGTCAAGTGGAAACGCTCGCTTCGCTCGCTTAAAGATAAAATAAATAAATTGAAATACAAAATAAATACTAACTAATATAATTGTGTGATGTTGCTCATTATGTTCACGCATGCGTGCGTGGTGGCTACATTTCCATTTGCTAACGCTGTGTTGATATTGTTTCATGCTTTCTATTTGAATTTAATGGTTAATTGCTTTGTTGTTGCAATAATGTTTTGTTACGTTACCTGCTTTTCATAATTATTTACATTATGCCTAAGGGATGTTATTACGAGCAACTAACTATTATGACGAAAATAATTTCAAAGCGTCTACTCAGCTTTCATTCGCCTTGCTGGAATCCATTTGTTTGACGGGTTATTCGTTATTGTTTGTTCATAATATCGCATGAATGAATGGCTGAATGCCAGTATTGTGAACAATTTATAGTGTTCTATTTATCAAATGCAATTCTGTAGGAACTCTTTTAAGGTTTCTGATTCGCGGTTGGCATGGTGTGCGTGTGCGTGTGCGTGTGCGTGTGCCGTCCTACCTTGTGCAATGATCTCCCCGTTCTCCCGCGTCCAGTAGTTGATGGACTTTGGGAACGCCTCTGAATGGCATTCCAAGGTCATGACCTGCCCCTCGTGCGCCCCCACCAGCTGGTTCTGTATCCAGATCATAGGCGGAACTGGAACACAAACACAACAACTCAGCTAATAATATGTGCGTAAACACTGAGACCTGTAAAAAAATGAACATGAATATGATGTATTACTAACTTGTTTTCACCATAGCAACTATTCTTCCCATTGGTTGTTGCTATGGTGAAACCAACTTCAGTAGCCTACTACTACTTTGGTTGCTACACTTTACAGCCATGTACATTGTTTATTTTCTTATTAACCATGTACTTATTTTTTCTTATATTCATTGCAAATGATTCATATAAAATATGACACTATTTTCTTTCAAGATTTTGAAATTAAAAAAAAATTAACTCCACACCAGGAAATGATTTAAGACGATTTCTACGATAATATGTTATGTTACATAAAATAAAAACTGTTTATTTTTTGTATGAAACAGTGTATAATAATGATCACGAAGCTGCTGTGGGGGCAAGGACTCATGAACACGAGACCTCCAGGTTGGAAACACACGGAACCCACGTTAGCCGATGTAGTTTAGAAGGAACTACATCATTAAATAACGATGTTAATGGGTCCCTAAGATGGATCGGGCTTGCTGAAAGGATAAAAATATGTATGCCGGTAATAAGGTAAGAGCCACGTGGTATAGGAAGTAGAGAGCTGGAGTATGAACATGTGACCAGATGCATAATTTATAAGAGTGGATACAAGATAAGAGGTGACAATTGTGATTCATGTTACTACACAAACCAGCTAACGAGATTTATGGAGGTGTTATTAATGCCATACATAATGAACCTAATGAGTTTAATGTCTGTTAAATCCTATTTTTAAATGTGTACTACAAAATATAATAAATTCAACACAAATTTACAATATGTTTAACTTATCCTTGAGCCCAATAAAATCGCTGGATGCGCAAAATAAAATAACATAATGCTAACTTATACATAAATCTAAAAAAAACGGAATTAAATGGGTACATTTTTTTAATGTAAATAAATAATTACACAATTGTCAGAACACTTCAAAATAAATAAACAAATATAAAAATGTGCCTTCATAGTATGCATTGTAAGTACATCATTTTTGGTTTGAGACAATAAAGAATGCATTACTCGTCTAAATTCTAATTACAACATAATACCGTTGAATTATGTTTCGATGTTACATAACTAAGAGCACCACACGCGATATTGCTATATTCACTTGAGGGTGTTACCCGCTAGTTCGTGATTATGTTTTGTCTCACCTCATAACACAAGTTGGCAGGTTCTCGCGTGGAAAACCCGATAGCCAGAAACACGTTTTTCTTAGGATAAACATCGGTGGAGAGCTTTATATACACTGGGCTCATGACCGCCGGTTCTTGTGTGAGGGCGTTGATGAGATCAAAGATTTTTGATGGTTGTTCGCTTCTTGCAACGCGAAGCTCATCATTTAGGTACTTACACGAATATCGCTGCGTTTTGATCCTTTTTGTGCTGATCTGATCATTTTCATGTTTCCTCGTTAATGATAACAACAATTCGTTTATACTAAAAAATGTCGTTTTTTCATTGCCACTAAAAACGGGAATTATTTTTTGTAATTCCCATATAATTTATTTGTCGCTCTAAACACTTATGCCCGGTTGACATGTATCTTGCCGCGCGGCAAGCTAATGCGTGGTGACCAATCACAGCGTTTCCGTCGCGGTGCTGGAAGGCAGTGCAAGAGTTGAGCCAAAGTTATGATTGGGCACCGCGCATCAGCTTGCCTCGCAGCAAAAGTCATGGGAACCAGACATTACAGCTGGTTTCGTAAGATCGATTTGATTTCAATTTGTTGGAACGATCCGCCCAACAGGTGAAACAACACACATTACTTTGATGGTTGCTATGGGTGGTACAGTAGTTTGGATAATATTGACGTGTAATACGTTTGGCTGCTTCTAAATCACTTGTCGAAGCGATTTGAAACAACGTTCAAACCGATCCGCATGAGGTAACATATAACATTGAAGTCAAACCGAAATGAAAAAAAACTATGTTGCCAGTGAAATGTAAATGTAGCAATATACTTAGCTTACAACCAGTGGTTCTCTCAACTCAATAAGGTTTAAGAAACACTTTCTCTGGATATGATGTAGAATTTCATTCGTCTCGTTTATTTCATTCAGTGTTGATATAGAATGTTAATATTCATATTTCAGTTTATTACGACGTATTACGAACTACCAAATATAATAACTTATAGTTTTTGTCACAATGTGGAGGTATGAAATATGGTAATATTAGAATAGTGATTAATTAAAACTGACATTATAGTTGAGCATGCGATAGTACAATACTAACGATTCATTCTACAAAGTCTTAAATCGCTCAACATGGCTTGTAAAAACAACATAACCAGTCAAAACATATTACTTTTACAACGTATTTGATAGAATTATTAATTCTGGGTCCACTTTTCTCTTTCATTTTAGGTGTAATAAATTTCTTATCAGAGCCATAATTTTAAATGATCCATTACTCTTGAGTTTCTAATTTCGGCTGTAGATTTATTATTTTTTTCATGGTAGTGTACATGGCTTGTCTCTAGCTAATATTTCTTCAAGACTTTTTTAAGGAAAATCTCACTTTTTCGCTTGTACTACGCGGTGGGTGATTTGGAAGAAACGCTATAATTAGACCAGGTTGGAGGATGAGAACTGTACGAAGACCCACAGGAATGAGATCATACAATACCAGATTTATATGAGGGTGAGAATAAGCACTGTAGTTAAATGTGACATTTTTAAAACTTAACCTTGATGAATGAGTTACATTACATCCAGTGGTCAGCAAACATATAGAAGTTTCTTCAATGAACTCTAACTGTGAATAGAGTTTTTTTTTTAAATAATAATAAGATAATAAACCATGTATACACATTTTTATAATTTGCTGTAACAAGTTAAATCGTCCGGTTTTACATGTTTTTATTATTCAAATATTTTTAAGCAATTTCTACAAACAATGGAAACAATCAATGTCGGAAAACATTATTTTATTCTGTACTGATTTCTTTGAAAATAACATTTCTTATTTTTGTGTCCGAAGAGGCATATTATACAGGTATTCCATTTGTGTTTTACTTAGTGTTTACCGGGCGTTGCTTACTTTATATACTAGCCCAAATGTATAACTAGTATCAAGCCAACCTCATATCAATATCTCTACTACCCCTATCATGCACGCTTGTTTAACGAAAATCAACGGATTTCTGGTGTTCCTTCGTACACTATTAAAGTTGATTTCCCACTTAGTAGAGTGCACAAGCCTTATAATCACGCCCGATGTGTTTGAATTCCAAATCACGGTCGTTATAATTACCACTAAAAGGACAACTTTATTATGGTTTTGTTTTAAATTTTGTATGTGTCTCCAACATAATTTATTTTCAATTCAACTGTCAAGGACCATGACGACGTCTTCAACCACTCAGTCTATGCAGGATAGTGTCGCGGTCAAGAATGTAAAAACTAGTTTCTATTCAAGCGATCTGTGGTTTTAGATTACCAGAAACTGCATCAAGCTGAAGACGGACCGTGTTATGATAAATGATGCTTCCAGGTACTTTACGTGAGCAGAGGTCATCAGTTTGAGAATTTTACACCCGAGTTACAGATGTCTGGCCGCAGAGTGCGTGTTTCTCTCGCTCACAAAGAGTAGCTGGAGAAACGAAGCTCTCACCCCCTCACTCACTCGCTCTCACGCTTAGTTGTACGTAGATCATAGTATTACTTTCAATTTAATTTTTGGATTATTTCTATTTAAAAAGTTTAGTGGGAGTGGGCTACGTACAGTGTACTATGAGCATGATGCGCTTGCTAACAGTGGGCGGGACTCCGTTGGACGCGATACACAGATAGGCCCCCATGTGGAGTCAACGTCCATGCATGAAGTACAACAAGTTGTAAGTACAGTGGGAGTGGGCTACGTACAGTGTACTATGAGCATGATGCGCTTGCTAACAGTGGGCGGGACCCCGTTGGACGCGATACACAGATAGGCCCCCATGTGGAGTCAACGTCCATGCATGAAGTACAACAAGTTGTAAGTACAGTGGGAGTGGGCTACGTAGAGTGTACTATGAGCATGATGCGCTTGCTAACAGTGGGCGGGACCCCGTTGGACGCGATACACAGATAGGCCCCCATGTGGAGTCAACGTCCATGCATGAAGTACAACAAGTTGTAAGTACAGTGGGAGTGGGCTACGTACAGTGTACTATGAGCATGATGCGCTTGCTAACAGTGGGCGGGACCCCGTTGGACGCGATACACAGATAGGCCCCCATGTGGAGTCAACGTCCATGCATGAAGTACAACAAGTTGTAAGTACAGTGGGAGTGGGCTACGTACAGTGTACTATGAGCATGATGCGCTTGCTAACAGTGGGCGGGACCCCGTGTTGGACGCGATACACAGATAGGCCCCCATGTGGAGTCAACGTCCATGCATGAAGTACAACAAGTTGTAAGTACAGTGGGAGTGGGCTACGTACAGTGTACTATGAGCATGATGCGCTTGCTAACAGTGGGCGGGACCCCGTTGGACGCGATACACAGATAGGCCCCCATGTGGAGTCGGTTCACCCGGGTGATGTTGAAGAAAGACCCATCAACGCTGGCCACTGAAACAGAAACAACAGTTCTTAACTTTATTTATTGTGTTATATTGTATAGGGAGTCGAGGTCCCTTAACTTGGCCGAGAGTTGCCGCAAATACTTCAATCGCTTGGGACAAATGTTTGTTGTCGTAGGACTGATTTACAATAGCATCGTGAATTGTAGATACCACTACATTCATGTATAGACATATAATATATCGGTAAATAATGATAAGCACAGAGCTTTAATCAAAATAACATACTATACTAATTACACATTGGCTTTTTGGCATTGTCAGTTTGAAACATATTTTATTGGCATATTTATTTTGTGTGTGTCATAATTATATACATTTGGTACATTTATTGCCTTTTTTCTAATTTCTTCAAATCATTAGGTTAATAAAATGTGGTTGGCTGAAAAAGAAAAGTGCAAACCTCCAAACAAGGAAGTATTATAACGAAAAAGTTGGCCTATACAACAGATAAATTACAAGAAGTAAATTTAAAAACTACAAAACAACACTCGATCGTTGTACAGGTTTATACCTGTATAAGAGAGACAAACGAATACGAGTAAATCTTAACTCTTTAACAAACTCTTCAACAGTTGGCAATGGAACCTGTCATTACAAACTGGTTCCCCGTGTAATAAACTATGAGAGTGGAAACCAAATAAATTCTTGTCTACCTTTGAAGTTTATTATATAAACTTTATTATATGTATAGTGGTGCTACATCATGGATACATGAAGAGGACGATAAGGGAAAATATAAAAAGAGCCACTCGTAGCGAGGAAATCGAACCCACGTTCCATCATGCACCCCAACTGTGAAGCCACTGCAGATACCTGTAATGTAAGACAGGTTGATAATCACAAATAAATAAAGCATGTCAAGTTTGTTTCTTTTTCTTATCTATGTCTAGTCTAGATCCCATATAGCAGACATTTAACCCTACACACGTGTTATGGAACTCGAGTGGATGACCCACCTCCAGAGGACACGTCGACAATGTCGACGTGACCAATTTTTGGATTGCCCGGCGAAAGCTAGGCACAGAATCGTGGGTTAAACTGTGGTGGGGAGGGAAGTGGTGAAAAAGCCTTCTCTCCAAAGTTTACTGGGATAATATTATTGTATGTCGACTCGACACTGTTGTGGGGAGGGAAGTGGTGAAAAAGTCTTCTCGCCAAAGTTTACTGGGATAATAGTTTTGTGTAAACTTTGGAGAGAAGACTCTTTCACCACTTCCCTCCCCACCTCAGGTTCACCCACGATTCTGTGCCCAGCTTACGCCGGGCAATCCAAAAATTGGTTATAGACTCATCATGTACTCCTCTCCACGGAAATCTTTAGTAAAAGGCGAAAGATTTATTCGATTTGAAGAGAAGCCAGAGTTAACAAAACACGGCGATTTTCGCCATCTCTCAAAACCAATGTACTATTGTCCCGTAGAGCGCTAATTTTTTATACACATTCCACAGATTGTATTTACCATTAAATATTCACGTTTCTGGTATCAATTTATAGGTACGTTTATGTTCCACAACACAGTTATAACCTTGTGTGCATACAAGTGCAAAGTGGGCAGAGTTAAAGGAAATATGTTCAGATGAGGTTCGTGGAACGTTTCTAGTTCGGAGATAGGACGCTGTAAGCGCTGTTGCGTTCGACTACGCACACATGTTTGAATAGTGGCGCGAAGTACTCATACTGCGTTTCCTGTGTGAATGCACTATCGTTTTAAGAGCGCTTTTTAACTATCCGGTTGGGCCGGTCAGGTTCCGGATCGGATGAAAACCTGAAGACAATATACCCCAACTGTGAAGCCACTGCAGATACCTGTAATGTAAGACAGGTTGATAATCACATATAAATAAAGCATGTCAAGTGTGAATGTAGGCTACAGCTATGAAAGATGATGGAATTCAATTATGAAACACTATAATGTATGCACACAAACTATACACACAAACTTGCATTTAAAACCAATACCTTACACAATTCGTGATTAATATAAGCGCCCGCTAGAGTATAAGTTATTGATCATTAATATTTGTTGACTAACTTACCTAACTGTAAATATTGTTAAAACACTTCAAATCTCTATCTTATAAAATTAACAATTAAAGAATCTTTAACATTTGAGTATACGTCGCTTTAGTATAATCGTAGAATGGTTAGAAGGCTTAGTACTAATAAAATAGAAACAGATGTGCAAATATATACATAACGACCGACAGACAAAAAAGTTAATGACTTCGCTGCTCTTAATGACTGCATTACACTTAAATGTGCATACTACTCTAGACGATCTAAAGCTCATAATACGAGTAAAGTGCTGTTATAAATGATGGGCGCCATTCCATAACGTAGTAAGTGCCAAAAAAAAGTTTTTCAGGAGGAGGTTTTTTCTGCATGGGAACGAAAGAAGTCTAGGCCTATGCCTAGCGAAGGCCCTAAGATCCCTAGCTCCTAACATGGACAAAATTATGGCACAATACAAAACTAGACCCCTACAATCCTCCTACAATCACACTAACTAACGCCTAGGCTAGGTCTAGCATGGGTATCCTACTTAGATAGATGTTATTTTAGGTTATGTAGGCCTAATGGATACTAACCTCATTTGGTGGGTCCTTTTCCATTAAAAGTCTCTGTTTGGTATTAGAATGCTCTTCTCCAGAGTTTCTAGCTCTCTTCCTCAAATTTTTACCCCACATTTCAGGGGATTTTTCCTTTTTTTCCCCCTCCGGACTTCATTGTTATTGTCCATGATGGGTTTTGGCACTTACCACCATATGACAGTTGCACAACTGTAATTGTGCTTCTTCTTCCGGAATGCTTCAAAATGATTTGTGCCAGTGGACAGTGGTAAATATAACCCAAAAATCCAAAAAAGCATTTTTAACCTAATTTGGCACTTACCACGTTATGGAATGGCGCCCTTCAAATCAATAATAATCCTCTGAACACCAAATTACAACTCTAATAACGTAACGCGCAATGAGTGGTGTATACAGGATGATGCTTTACCGGTCAGCTAGAACAATTAATGATATTTAGCCTTCTATGAAAAGTTTATTATGATTTCATCTAACGTATCGGATGAAGTTATAGAATTTGCTGACGATCCTCTCTCTCTCTCTCTCTCTCTCTCTCTCTCTCTCTCTCTCTCTCTCTCTCTCTCTCTCTCTCTCTCCTTAATCCCGCCTTCAATAAAGACCATTATCTATCTATCTATCTATCTATCTATCTATCTATCTATCTATCTATCTATCTATCTCTCTCTCCCTCTTATTAGTGATGCATTTTGCATAACATCTGTAAGATAAAATATGTATTCATAAAACACTCGCATGGATATTTCTTTTTAAAGTATGATGGAAAATATCTTTAGAATTATTACGTTTTCTTGCTGAATTGAAATCTTTGATCGAATTTAAATTAAATTTTGCAAGAAATAATGGGTTGATATCTTTGTATAATATGCTAATGTATCTTGACAGAGTTGCTTGTGTGTGCGTGTGCGTGTGCGTGTGCGTGTGCGTGTGCGTGTGCGTGTGCGTGTGCGTGTGCGTGTGCGTGTGCGTGTGCGTGTGCGTGTGCGTGTGCGTGTGCGTGTGCGTGTGCGTGTGCGTGTGCGTGTGCGTGTGCGTGTGCGTGTGCGTGTGCGTGTGCGTGTGCGTGTGCGTGTGCGTGTGCGTGTGCGTGTGCGTGTGCGTGTGCGTGTGCGTGTGCGTGTGCGTGTGCGTGTGCGTGTGCGTGTGCGTGTGCGTGTGCGTGTGCGTGTGCGTGTGCGTGTGCGTGTGCGTGTGCGTGTGCGTGTGCGTGTGCGTGTGCGTGTGCGTGTGCGTGTGCGTGTGCGTGTGCGTGTGCGTGTGCGTGTGCGTGTGCGTGTGCGTGTGCGTGTGCGTGTGCGTGTGCGTGTGCGTGTGCGTGTGCGTGTGCGTGTGCGTGTGCGTGTGCGTGTGCGTGTGCGTGTGCGTGCGCGTGCGCGTGTGCGTGTCTGAGCGCACGTGTGTCTGATCTGTGTCTTGTGTTTGTAATCGTTTAACGATGACAACTGCACGACTAAGTTTTCTTTTATCGAGTATCCCAACGTGAGCTATTTTCTCAGCGGGGTAGCTGCAGTGCAGATTTTCCTCTTGTCTGGCCATCTGGTATGTTTGCCGTCAAACCCCCGGCGTACAAGAGCAACTTTATCGTGTGATTCGAACTGACTTAGAAAAAATAACTTTATTTCTTCAGTTTGTTTCTCGCTCATTAAATCGTTTTCTTCTTTATGAAAATTTTGAATACTTTTTAATTCAACGTTAAAGAAATAAAACTATTTTCATTTAGATTTATATCTTTTTTAGTAGCCTACTTAACTTGATGTGACTTAAAACGTAAACTGTTAAACTTTTAAAATGAACAGATTTAATTACAGCTAGACATTACTCAGTCTTGTGCAGTTGTTTGCTAATTTTATTCTGTTAGTGAGCTGATAGATAAAATACATAGTGTGTAATTTGCATAAAATTTACACTACAGTACTAGTTTTCGCTTACAGACACATCAAAGGTATATTGCCAATCTTCTAAGGCATCTTAAATTAGGGACCTACTCTGCGAGCAAGTTGCGTTTCGAAATTGTAAAATCGCACGTTACAACAGAAACTCAACCCATGTTGTAGGTAAATATTATATGGGCTTGTAACATAAAGCGACATAAATGCATGCAAAAAGGAGAGAATAAAAAAGCGCAATGTGTTTAAAAAGAGATCACTATACAATGAAAAAGACAACGTAAGCTGCACTGTAATTTGTAAACCTCGCACACACGTTCAATCTACGACATTGTACGATATGGCACCGTATTTGTGTGCGTATTGATAAGCAAACATCTTGGCAAGTTTGTTAGTTTTGTATTGATAAACTACTATTTGTTTCCATTAACAAAACGAAGAATAATCATAAAATATAATACTAATGTTATTAAGGCCCAGTTTCACCATACTTTTAGTCCCATGATAGCCGTTACTTGGATACTTACTCTGAACACACATAGACGTCTGGAAAAAGAAACCATTCATTTTGATAGTATTTGTTAAAACCATGCTAACCAGCTCGAGATACTTACATCGGGGATTATCCGAGTTTAGTGAAATCGAACCTTAAAATAATAATTATCAAAACTATAATCATAACCATAACAAGTGAGTGGATTTATGAGTCTAACAATAAAATTTATTACAACAGTAATTTTCCACGTTACGTTTTAGTGGCAGTGTATTAATAAAGCTGTTTTGAATGTGCTATTGCGATAAGAGAAACACTACATAGAAGTTCTATTACGGTAATATAATATGGTTTATCATCTCGAAGATCAGCACAAAGCGTCACGCATGTGTTCAGTGGAAGCGAGAAATAGAACAAGTTGGTAGACGTGCAAAACTCATTTCTGAATCGTTTGGAACGAAGCAAGGGTGGAAACCTGGTTGGTTCATGACTTAGAAGATTTCGCTACGTCTCGAACAATTCTTTATCATTCCCCTGTTTCATCAATTTGCGTGTATTGTGAGGGATGGAACTGGCGGAAAGGGGAAGGAGGAAAGGAGAAGGGGTAGCTCAACTCTGTTGCCGCTTAGAAATGCATATGCGATCAATTCATCCGGATGAAAACTACGAGAAAGCTACGCACAACGCGCGTTGCATTGTGGGTCTGACTCGGATGAAATAACAATACGTCCCGTTTTATTCGAACGTGCATTAACTTGATTATGAAGAGCTTCTTAGAAACTCTTCAACGAATATCTGGCGCGAGCTGCAGCAGTAGTCGCTTGTGTTGATAGCAGAGTTGATAGAACAGTCACTATTTTAACTGTCGCGATTAGGTTGCTAAAGGAATCCAACTGATATAAAATATACCTATGGCTCATTCCGAATAGTGCGTAAAGGCTGATCAGAAAGTAATATTTTAATGGAAAAGCCTCTTCTTTTTGTAATAGGCATCGTGTATTAGGCCTACGAATCTGCTTATTCTATTGGTTAGCTTCTCTGATGAGAATAAATAAATAGTTATTAGCAAAGATTCAATCCCATGATATTTCGTATAATGCTTTACTCGCCTGCTTCGGGCTAACTTTAGATAGCAGATACTGTCAGTCACCTCAAAGTCACCTCAAAGCCACGTGGATACGAAAATCGCCGTGTTCGTATCCATACAAAAAAAATTTGTTTATTAATTTAGCAGTAGTAATCATTTAAAAAATAATATTTTCATTTAAAACACAGAATTTAAAATGTTGATAGTACAGAATTAAAGTTAAAATTCTTCTTCTTATTTCATTTACTTGTTTTCTTATTTGGACTAGAATTTGTTTGACAGATCACTTTCTTTTCTCCCGTTTTAATACTGTAGAAATGGATATGCTAACTTGACATGCAAGCTCGACCAGCATCCACCAGGGAATTGATGCCCCTTAATCCTTAATCTTAGAGTTGCTGCTGTTCGTATACATCTTATGACTGAGGAATATTTCACGAAATCTCCGTCTCAAAAGCTAATGGTGAGAACCGATGTCTTAAACCCTCATCTCACAATCCAGTCTACTAACTCGTCGCCTCCTCTGCCAATAACAGACAACGCATACTGTGCACTCCATAGCTCTAGCTCGATATTCCATTCATGCCAAGCCACGTTATAGACATCTGTGTTATTGAAATGCATGAGAGACTAATCTGTTATCATTAACCAATAGATGCGAGTGACTTGTCACAATCTTCTCTGTAAGTATTTTCTGATAGTTTTCTCACTCATAAAGTGAATGCAGATGTTGAATTCTACAAACAACTCTCGGATATTACTTCCAACTCTTACTATTCCAAAATACAGAAGAGGGCAATTAGCCTTCCCTGACCGTCTTTGATGGTAAGAATAACAAATAATATTATTCTTATCACGATATGTACAATACTTGGTTCTACTCTTACACCCTGCCAATTTCACTAACCAATTCTCAGCCGGTACCGACAGCTACAAAACGCATTGACAAATACATCGACCGCTACGGGTACCGCTAAACCTTTTACAGGGGAAAGTTCCCTTTTTGTAACTGCGTGTCCACTCAACCGACTGTCACCTGAAATTTTAGACAAGACTGACGGCTAAACTTTCAACAAAGGACGCGACGGCTAATCATCCCTTTGATGTTAGTGATTTGCAGGGTGTAAGTTAGACTGGAACGACCTGTCGTATAGTATATGATATGAATCTAAAACATGTTAAATAACTGTTTTCGATGTAAACGTTTATCACAATTCCTGTCTCAGCATTTGTTTCTATTAATGACACCATAAACTATTAATTATACAACCTTCAAAACTTCCAGAGATTCGCTGAAACATTACGATAGATGAATGATATTGATAGGTCTGTTTCCAGTTACCCAGAAACCCTTTTATCGTGTTCATGCCTAGCCGATTCTCGGATCTTCAATAAACGTTATGGTCGTTATTTAACATGGCGCATTTTACTTGAGCGCAACCTAGCAAAATTGATTTATCACTTTCAATAAGATCTCAAATTGAATCTAAAACCCATAAAAATTTAAGAACGGAATAGGCAGACATTCTAGACGTAATAACTCTGTCAAAAAAGGTAATTAAGTCAAAATGAAAAAATGATTTAGTGTATAGTGGTGGATCGTTAAAGGTGAGTGGTGCGTCACCATTGAGCTGGCTGACGAGGGTTCGCCCACTAATTAGATATGTAGGGGTGGGGTCGATGCGTCTTGATACAAGTTGAGTCTTTGTCCCGACTCATAATGTGCTCAATACTCGTAATTGTGAAACGCGCGTAGTTCTGTAGTTCTGTGAGTGAGCACAGCGACACCAGCGCGCGCTGCGGACGAGCTCAGAACAATTCGATCTAGCGTAATTACTAGGAACTAATCGGCGACTACTTTACTGCAGTGGCGCTAAGGGTAGTTTATAAAGAGAACGGTCTTAGACCGGAAATGTAATTAAGGAGTTATGTCTCCAAGGAATTAGTATTGAGTTAGCATAACGGAAAGCTAATGATAGACTTTTAATGATTCTTTAATCTACGCTATTTTATGTATTTTTTGTTAATACTCCTCTTGTTAAAGTATTAAATTTAATTACCATCTATTTACATAAAACAAACGTTATTCAGCAAGGTAATTACTTGAAAGTAGTTAAAGCACACGTAAATAGCATTGCATGCTTTTAAATGCGGACATATTTATTAAAGCATACACGTTCAATCCATGGCACTGACCATGGAAAAAAGTTTTGACGAAAAATCCACACAAATAGGCAGATAATCTTTACCCGTTTTCAACTGAGGGTAGTTTTTTTAATATTGAACCTGATTTATAATGCCGATGCCCTGATTGACCAGATAAATTTAATTTCTTCAACGGGTACGTACAATTAAACATGAAAAACGTTATATCTTGCATCACAAGATTCAAATTTAAAAACAAAACAACCGCCAATCTTATAAATAGGTAGGTAGACATAGTTGTTCAATTGATACTTTTGACCAGAAAAAAATAATATGATACACATCTTTATGGGATTGGCTCTGAAAAATATCTGTGGTATTAGTAATAGAAATCCTTGTTAGAAGTACTAGAAGAAAATACATCAGATTTTCCTACAACTAATATTGATGGGATAAAATTAAAATTGGTGTTTAGCCATCTAATATAACAAAATGATTCCAAATATAATTGAGTTATTTATAATAAATTATACAATAATATAGTTAATAACATTTCTATAAAGCCTTTCTTTTCGTACATTAAAAAGGTAATAGAAGTGTGTCAACCGTGCTGGGCTAAAATGTAGGTTAGTCAGAGTCTAAAACGGATACATTTTTAAAGTTTATTGGCTATGGCTAATGGCTTCATGGCTAATAACATTTTCATCATACTCGATTAAAATCCTAGGCCGTGGCTGTTTATTCTCTGCCGTGACGTTATACAAAGTTATGTGGTAAATGATATGTTACACATTTTATTTAATTTCGAAAACTTGTTTTTTGGGGTCAAACGTATTTTTTTCCTTTATACTCCATTAAAATCCTAGGCCGTGGCTGTTTATTCTCAGCCGTGACGTTATACAAAGTAATGTGGTAAATGATATGTTACACATTTTATTTAATTTCGAAAACTTGTTTTTAAGGATCAAAATGTATTGTTTTCCTTTTGAATCGCATGGTCGATGCTTTTGTTTCCGTTTTTGTTCTGTTTGGAGAAAGCTGCAGTTTGTCTCTGACTCTTTGTGTCTGGTAAGAACTCCTTTGAAGTTGGACGAAACATACTTTATCGAGGCAGTGAGGACACCGCTCCTTGATTTGATCCCTCTCTTTCCTAACATGTAACTGTTGTTATTTAAAATAATGAAAGAAATTATTTGCGCCATTTATATTCTTGATGGTGAATGAGAAAAATTATATGGGTTAAAGTGGATAGTTTACGTTTATGCACATAGCAGTTTCCTCGGCGACATCTTCTGGCAATTTCAAACAGCTTCGAAATACACAAACCAACTCCCGATAAAGTGTTCTATATTATAACACGAACCAAACTTAACTGTTACGACTATTGCCTAAAGATTGGTTCTCACACACACTGAGCTAGAAGTTGAACTTGCGGAAATGTGTGTTGGAGTTTACAAGCGTCATAGCGTTGTTAGTTACTATAGCCTTGGCGTTGACGCTAGCTCGATTATTAAAATAACAATAAAACTAATAATAATAATAATAATAATAATAATAATAATAATAATAATAATAATAATAATAATAATAATAATATTAATAATAGTAAAAATAATAATAATAATAATAATAATAATAATAATAATAATAATAATAATAATAATAATAATAATAATAATAATAATAATAATAATAATAATAATAATAATAATAATAATAATAGTTATAATAATAATAATAATAATAATAATAATAATAATAATAATAATAATAATAATAATAATAATAATAATAGTAATAATGATAATAATAATAATATGATGCAGTGATAAACATATCAAATTTTAAAATTAAGGTGTTATATAATTAACTTGAAAATGCTATTTTTACACACATCATAGTTCTTTTAACTTCAAGGTCAGCTGGAAAGTCATGCCTGACTGTGAACTCACCCTCCTTGCCGCCGCCTACGGGGATCCCCTCGCCCCCCTCCCGCCTCCAGGTGACGGCCGGCGTGGGTGAGCCCGTCGCGGCGCAGCGTAGCGTCACATTGGATCCCTCGCGCACCACCATGTCCGTGGAGGTCGGGTAGTCCAAGATATCGGGCGGTACTGCAACAGACAGGGACGTTACCACAGCCGACTCAAGTTGTAAACCACAGCGTGCACTGCCACCCGGTGTCCCGTGATGCATAGCGGCAGGCGTGCGTGTCACTAACAACTTCACGTACACAACTTAATTATTCCCTAACGCTCTAATTAATGAACAAAATAACCATTTTAATTAACTGGGGAAACGCTATAAGTAAACCGCAATGTTAGAGAAGGTTCAGTAGTAATTATATAAGAATGACAAAGAATGCATAATGTGACTAATAATAAATCCTAAAGCGGAGAGGTTGAAGGAAGTAACCAGAGGAGGATTGGAATGAAAGTGATATAGGTAGTGAAAAGCGTGAATATGAGAGGATCAAATGTATAATGTAATTCATAACAAATCCTAGTAAATGAGGAGGGGTTGATGGAACTAAGCAATGAGGAAGATAAGAATGAAAATGTTAGAATATGAAGTGACCCCCAGAGACGGAATTTGATTGTGAAAATCTTTTTGAAATTGTCGTTATTCAATTGCCTTAGAAAGTTATTAGTAGTTTCATGGCGGCCACGTACCCAGTAATATCGGTGCTAAAAGAAAATAATCACCATGAACCATATGATCATAAACTATGTTCATTTCATAGGAATCCTAGATGTGGGCGGTTCCTGGTAGGTGAAGTTGTAGCGGGCTTCACTTCTCAGATTACGTATTAGGTGCATTATGAGTTGGGAAAGGAATATCCGAGGGCATATTCTTTGTGCAGCATTCTCCTTATAAGACAAAACACAAAGTATACAAATATATTATCAAACGAAAACAAACCAACAACATTACTAAATCATATATGAGCGAGAACCAAAAACACAGTGTTACTCAAATACTATCCTAACAAGACAAGGCAGAGTAAAGATACGAAGATACTTCGCAAGAACCCGTCTTTTCTAATACGTCTTAAAACGTAAGAGACCAAACAATAGCATACTTGGCACGCTATGGCTTTCACCCCTCATTCTTCAGCAATAACGATAATTACAACCTCAAATATTGATTGCATCCCTCCCTTCTGGCTCAAACAAAAAACTCATCGTGCAAAGATGCCAAATAGAGTTCATTTCAAACCAAACATAACTCGCGATTGCAGCTGTAAACCACGTTCCCAAATTTAATACCAGTGACACATATTTATCAAACAGACGGAGCTTCCAGCTCTGGTCGCTAGGAGGGAGACTGAAAACAGTGCGGCAGTTTGATATTCATTTGCATGTTATTACCTCACAAATCGAGTAGCCGTGAGCGCGAAGGTGAGACCAGCGGGGGTCGCTCGGAGTGGTGTTAGTCTTTGCTACTGCTGCATACAAAACCGGCGCGTGCAGAAAATCTATTTATAGCTTGTTTCTTGTTTCTCTGGTATTGGGGTGTTCGCGAGTCATTAAGGGGTAGGGGGTTAGGGAGGAGGAGGCGAGAGTTACTAGAAAACATAGCGAGGTACTCACAGAAGGAATATAAATTTGTTATCTCTGTTTCAGTGAACAACAAGATAGAGTTGCAAAAAATTAAAGCAGCACTGACCACAATGCTTTGAGTTCACGCTACAGCTACCTATCTCCGCTAACTCTGCGTTGATCCCAGGATAAAAAATGTATGGTTCTATTTTAGGTGGTCGCTCAGTGGCGCATTCTATGCTATGCCCTGCAAAGTGTTCTCTCTGTTGCTACAACTGGACACGAAATTGCGTTCTGGTTGAATTTGTTTTTGGATTTCGGACTAAATGTGATCAATAAGCTTCAAACAGATTTCTTAATTAGAAACAAATCTAGTTTAAGCCGTATTTCTCGTGTGGAGATATACACTTGCAATCCTGGGGATCCCGAAAAAAACATTACAATTAATCTTTTGAAAAGTCGTTTTGCTGGAGTTAATCTGCGTGAAGGAGTAAAGGGCCCACGAAACGTTACTGTTTTAAACGTGTAGTGAACCTAATGGAACAATCTGAAACACGGTTATCCTAGATAAGCTTGAAAGCTAACACGAAATATTGAATTCACTTTCAATTTGACAAAATGCTAACGATGATGAAAGAACTGCTTCAGTTTACGACGTAACAAAATTAGTACTAGAAACAAAAATAGTGAGTTTTAGAAAATTCAAAATAACGAAGTGAGAATTTGCAGTCTTCTGTTAACGTAGAGTTTAGAGGATCATTTTGAAGTTAGACTGTTTGCTCAAATAGCTTCCAAAAATGTACGCGTAATAGGAGCAAACATTTGAACTAGTATTAACTTCATTAGTTATCAAAAGGCTTTTATAAAATGTATGTGAAGTAATTCGTTAAAACTCGGGTAGTTCAAACAAATTTCTTTGTGACATAAAATGATTTCATAATCTAAATTTATTGAGTTTACATATCTCAACGCTCAACGTAGCACATAAAAATGTATTAGCAGTTAAGTGAAAGATTAGATACTCGTAAACAAAAACTAATCTGTTCTTTATAGTAGGTAAGAACTTGTTGCCAGTCTTACGAAAATAGTGTGGTCATATTAAATAGGACATTATACGCCACTGTGTTCTCCTTTTTGCATGGTCGTTGTCTAAGAGTGTCTAGTGGCGTGCGAAGAGGTGCGATATAACTTGCTACCGGTTTATTGCCATGTTAGACCATTGATAACTAATTATGTCAATTGCGAAAGGTCATAGAATAGCTCACAAACCATTGCTTGGCACGCTAACGCTGCAAGAGCTATGGCGAAACGTTTGCCCGTGCGGAGAGGGAAGCGTCATCAAGATCAAGGGCATATGGCGGTATCACGCCATCTTGAAGGCTTGATTCAGTGGTGTATTGGCATGCGTACTGCTGTGAGGCCGTAGTATAAGGCAGTGGTGTGAGGGGATGGTATGATGTAGCCATAGCTGGGCAAAATACTCAAACATTTGTATTTAGATACAAAATCATCAAATGAATTTAGATTTGATATAAAATACAAGATACTTTTGAAAAAATTTAGTATCGATCCAGAATAAATTTGAATTTTGAAATATATTCAAAATAAATTATGTCTCACTATACAAATTTATAATCCAGTAATAAAAAAGGAAATCAATTTTGGCTTTTGGTTTTGGTTTTGGCAAAAGGCAAGCTATTTCAAGTGGACTTTAGAACAATGCGTTTTCAAATACATGTATTTTTGTTACTACCCAGCTCTGGCTGTAGTGGCGAGGTTTATTGGCATGCAGCTATAGCGTGAGATAGTGGTGTAAATCTTGAGCCTTAGGCCGTGATATGAGCCCGTAACATGATATGAAGTCAGTTGCCGCAGGGCTCCAGCGGTAACTATTCGGGTTAGATTCTTGAACGGAGTCGAGCGCTGGTTGTGATACGGTGGCGTGATAAGGCGGTGTGAAACAGCGGCGTGAGATATGGTGTGATGGTGTGATGCTGTATTGCGGCCACATCAGAGGTGTACTTTCTATAACAAGACCAACTCGAATCCAAACCGCAATGAAACGTGAATGAGCTTAATGTATTTTGGTCACGCAACCATTTCAATTAAAGGAGATTTTACACAAAAACGTGAAAATATAACAGTAGGTAATGCATTAGGGAAAATGGTTTTATTAGAAAACTATTTTTAGGGTAGGCTGCTAATGTATCAGTCGCGCCTACTTAGAAAGTTATTATAAGTAGATCCTAGGTGCAGTCTCACGCTCAAAGCCGCACACAATATTTTTGTGTTTCAATTATTTGTCCAGAATGCTCCACGGAATCAGAAATCTGAGTCTGTGGCGCACTCTGGTTTGGACTGAATGCTACACGTATCAAACATTATAATCAGGATGGTAACAATTGATTTTGTATTACAAATTATTTATTATTTATGTATGTTTTGTTTAACGACGTAGATTAGTCGACACCTAGGTATCATATATTTAATAATCAAAGTCACTTTCCTACATCATAATATTATATAAATACCACAATACAGTGCAATAAGATTCAGAGTTTCGATTTCGAGTAGCATTCTTGAAATATAACATTAAAGCGAGAATTTAATATAATCATGATTCAATATGATATAATAAAGTAATTCCTCCTTAAACGAAACGTGGGGTGTGACGGGAATATATTTACAACAAAAACTACTTGAAAACAATACAAAGCATATTACGCTAATCAAATAAATCAAACCCTAAAATGGCAATAACGTATAAAGCATTAATTTGTTAGTATATTATGGTCGGCCATATTGAGTTGAGTATGGAATTGTGGAATTTCTACTGACAAGTCGACTAGACAACTGTACATTTGGTGTCTTGCTTGTAATCTCATTAAGATTCACTGAGTGAGTAACTAAAAGCTTCACTTACATATTAATTTCATTATATTTCGTGAACGGTTAAACGTCTATTCATACATATCAATTTTCCTTTAGGCAATTAAAATTAAAAAGTCTGAACAGTTTCGAGAAAACGATCATTTTAATTTTCGGTTTAAATTTGTGTGTGTAATGGAAATGTTTTGACGTGTGTCGTAATATATCTCTCAATTTCAGATCATTTATTTTCAGTTTTATTTGATAGTTTTCTTGTTTCGTTTCGAGATTCGACTTCATGTTTTCAGCTATATAATGACCAAGACTAAGGTCATATTCGTTCCTCACGTGCTCCTCAACTCAGACTCGCCCAACCACCAATCACAGAGCAGCTTTGCCATGATGACTGCTCTGTTATTGGTAGTTGGGAGAGTCTAAGGAAAGACTGATTTGAGGAGCACGTGAGGAACGATCATCGTCACATCTCATCAGTACTAGTTTGCCGTCTTATAAAACAATCTAACTTCGTCTATTCACGGGTGGGGCAGAGTATGAAGAGTGTATGACCGCTGTCGTTTTATGGTAAAAGGATTGAAACCAACTAAGAATTTCGTTTATTTTGTCCCCAATACCGGTCCATGTACAAAGAATGAAAACCATACCTATAAATAAAAAATGTTTACTTATCAGCTGTTAAGAATTGTTGCTAAAACAATTTGGCCCTCCTTCTGAAGTAAGAAGGCTACTGACAGCTTCGGATCGGATGAATCAATCCCTAGTCATGCACGCTACGCCTCATAAATAAAAACTAACCAACATACTTTTTACACAACTTGTTCACTTGTAATTAAATTCAAATTGTTTATTCTTCTATTTATCTGAAGTAATAACGTAGACGCCAGACGGCCATTGTTCGTGTTTACTACAGTGTTCGTGATTGTTCATATCATAATGTTGCACCTGGTTTTGACGCATATCATATTTTTATCTCAGTTCAAAAATAATGAACCTGAAAAAGAAAATAATTACAAAACTTGTTTAAAAAAACTGTTTGTGTTTCAACCTGATTTATTTTCACAGCTCAAGTTAAAGTGCAGCATGCAGTTTTATCTCTACAGCGAACCTGAAAACAAAGCTCGTAGCTATAATGAATAACAGCTGTTTACGAACACTTTAAATTGATGAATATTTTTTTGCATTTACATCATTGCGTATCATTCTTGGTAAGATACCTTGTGAAATTGACTGTGTGGATGCGACGAATCCAATTCCATGCAAAAAAAAGTAATAAAGTAAATATATGACAATGTCAATAAATCTATGAAATTAATAAGGTATTCATGTCAACAATATCTTGTTATTGCTTTTTTTCTATCAATACTCTCCTCCTGTCGGTTCGTTCTTTTTTCAATAGAAGCGCTCAATTCACCACTTACACAATATGGGTGGAGCTTTTTTATTTCCACACAATTTCCTCAGCCATTAAAAAATCTTACGATCAAAATCTTCAATTACCCTTTGCGCTTCTCTATTTTACCAAAACATTCTCCTAACACATCTATTAACATCACTCACTCAGTTTCTTACAAGAAGCAAAGTGTTCTACATAATGGCACTCATTGGAAGGTCGCGATAATATCGTTTGTAGAGTCTGGATTTTCTACCGAATTCCTCAAGTTCTATGTTTATAAAACGTTAAATTCATCGAGTGGCATATTTGAAAACATACTACATTCTTATATGCTACTAATATTTCTTTCGGAATCTTATCATATCTTAAAGCTTTTTGCGACATCTGGGTTCTATGGGTAATCTGATGTTTAATGTTTATAATTTATCTAAATAATACGACGATAATAGTATTTACTATTGAGTTCACGCGGAAAAACTACTTGTTAAATTAATTAATAATCAAGCATTTTGAGAGGATGGAGTGAATGAAATCGTTATTAACACAAAATATTGATTGTGGTTTTGAAGCAATGGTAGGCTTGTAAAGAACCATATTGCATAAAGAAAATATGTACGTGTACGTATCTATTAATGGGGGGGGGGGGGGGGATTTATGTCTACAGTAATTAGATATGGACGTACAGGGCCACAAAAGATCGAATTCGGTACACAAATCGATTATTTTGAGCAGTTGGACGTGGGTTGAAATGGTGAGTAACGTGATCACAAGAGAAGCCGTGGGGAAATACAAGTTAATGAGTTCGTTAGTTACTTATGAGTGTTAGGTGTTAGAAAGGAAAGTACGACTGTCGGTAAAAGTGTTCTTATGTCACTCAATCACAATGGTATTCCCACTAATGGGATGAACACTGAACGTTGTTGTATGTTGTGTTTTACATTATTCCTTTGATTCAATGTAAAATAACTTCACAGATATTTTAGTAATGAACAACGTATATAAATAAAGTGTAACGCTCATCCGATAATTTAATTCAAAGGGTAGTTTTTTCTGAATGTGAATGTTTGTACAACGTGAGAATGAAAAATAAGCTGTTTGGAGTTGTCAGTTCAATGTTGACTCTTCATGAAAAACAATTCTCCGTCTATCTCACGTTTGCAAATACCAATGAATATCGTTTAATAATCCTCAGCTTACCATGCAGCTAACAACCTATGTAATCTCCAAATGAGAGACTTTGTTTTGTTTTGTTTCGGCCAGCGGGACTCGAAATCAAAAGAATGAAATCGTCATTAGCCAGTGATGTAAGCTGAGGACTCTCCAAAGGGCTCAACATTCATAATCCTCGGGCTTTGTCTCTAAATATAGCACTCGACAGTTCACTTGCAAAGTTCTGTTGTTCTGTTTTTAAGGGGAAACAATATGTTCATGGAATGTCCACAGCGGGGCCAACTATAAGGCCCACCAGGCCAGACTGAAGTATAAGCCCCCCCCCCCCCTCACCCCCTGGAACGCAACAGGGACAGACGTACGTTGTTTCATAGTATGCAATCCATTGCATGTTTTCAATAACAGTCAGTTAGGATTCCAGATAGCAAAGTGGAGCCCCCTCCCATCTGAACTAGAGTATAGTGTGTTCAGCAAAGATGCTTCAGCCTCAGAATGCCCCTGTTTAATCCTTTTTCTCATAAAACAGTAAATATCACCATTCTTCAGGCAAACTAGAACAAACTATGGGGACGAATGGATCTCATGAGAAATGACTGGTGTAGTGGCCGTGCTATTAGGCGTTACCGATAGAGATGGCTCAGCGGTAATTGGCATGAAACTTTTTCGGGAAGTCGCTGGTTCGATTCCGGCCACCGCCAGTTCTGACTGAACGTTTTTCCGAGGTTGTCTTCATTCTTAAGGGCGGACCCTGGGACTGAGAATCATACTATCAGCCTTCGGGCATTCCTTCCCAACTATCCAATCACCCTAATATACCTATAGTTAGTGATCTGAGGAGGGGGAAATCAGCTTAAGCTGGTATATACCCTATAACAGGTATTCCTACGAAAAATTATTAATTATAATTAGGCGTTGGTCTGGTAAATCATAGATCCTACGATTTAGGACCTCGATACAATCCTAGCTTGGGTATGGATTTTACCCTTATTTCACCTTCATACATCACTATTTCATCGGATCGATTGTCACTGTTGCCATAACATGATGTGTAAGTAAACCTCAAACCCCTAAAATATGAGACATTACTTAAAAATGCGAAAAATCACTCTCATAAGAGCTGGCTGATTTTTACTGAATCAATTAACTTTGTCGCCAATCACAGAATCTTACGCGTATGCGTACGCGTGACGGCGTATCTAAACGGATACGAACATTTAATGGGGTATTTACAGCTTTATATATCTAGTTTTCATCTAAGGAACCATTAATCAGCAGGTTTGCCAATGAAAGGTGTCCACAATATAGGGCCAGCGGTGCACATTGCGCAAGCTGTTCATTGCGCCTGCTTTAGGGTTTACCTATTGGATACATTCAAGTATGCGTCTCTCATCTCCAGTGTTTATGACAAACTATAGTCATAATATAGTCATCAATGTCACAGTTTTTTTTTTGTTACTAAAATTGAGCACACCCATATTCAGGCCATCTATAGGCCTATTATAATGTTGATCCTATTACGCAACTCGTTTTTATAACGAAAAAAACTTTAGATCGATGCAATAACTCTATTAGGTAAATAAGATAAAATCAATGTTTCGTTTTCTTTCACACGTGATACTTCATTATTAACCTTGACATGACATTGTAACATTATCATTTGTATTTTAGTGAGGGGGGGGAGATATTATATTACGATTTCGTTATAATAAACGCATGGTAAGTTAGGGAGTGGTCCTCAATTTGCGTAATGGGACTA
Organism: Isoperla grammatica; assembly: GCA_945910005.1. Taxonomy (NCBI): domain Eukaryota; kingdom Metazoa; phylum Arthropoda; class Insecta; order Plecoptera; family Perlodidae; genus Isoperla; species Isoperla grammatica. The sequence goes on along the minus strand of OX246737.1, from coordinate 37,277,271 downwards.
TGTTCTTTACCAATTCTGTTATTAATGTAGTTACCACATGAGAAAAAACAATAAATTAACCCATGGTAGTAGAAGGGGTAATAGAATGTTGCATGATGTTATACACGGCTAGTGCAGGTGTTTCCTAGTATTTTGATAGCTGATATAAAGTAATAATTGTGTGCTAGAGTTGCTTGTAAGGAAGGAATGACAAATGTATTGTGTGAGGGTTGAAAATTGGTGCACGTGTGCTTGGTGCAAGAAAAGGGGTTGTAAAGAACAAGATTGTATCAAAACAATAGAGGGGTTGTATGGTATAGTCTTGCAAGAACATGAAACAAAACCGCATGTAGAAGGTAGATGCTGTGTTCAATGTCTATTGAATATGAGTGTGTATATTATAATCTATATGTTCGTACGAGAAACTCCATTTGAAACTGATTTGATCGATCAATTGGGATATTAAGATCTTCGGTGAAATGGAAAGTACGGTTGACGAGAAACTGAGAACGGTTAATAATATCAGAGTTTCAAGGAAACTAAGACAATCGATAGAGTTTTGATGTAAATGATTATGTGTAATCAATAATTGTTCGTAGTAATACCTGTTATAGGGTAAACACCCTCTTTACCTGATGTTCCTCTCTTCGGGTGACTAACTAGTTAGGTGTTTGGATGGTTGGGAAGGAGTGTTCGAGCGATGTTAGTATGTGACAGAAATACTGATGTCTCTAACTGAAAACTATTTCTCCGTGGGGCTGAAAAGTATTATGTTACTCTTGCTGAGCTGAGAATGAATGTGTCAAGTCAATCATTAGCGACAGGCAGTGAAATACAAGCAACGTTTACACTCAACGTTCAACTGAACGGTTTACACTTTCTCCAAGCAACATATTTTCCGCCTTGAACCAGTGGCATATCAATACTCTGTTACAATGCTTAAAGACAACACACAAAATATACAAGTGCTGGCGAATTTGGAGATGTACTAGACTTCAAATGGTAAAGATTCAGATGGAAAGTGGCAGACTTAACGTGGGTAGATTTGGGCCATAAGGTAGCCGCTACTGTTCCGTGTTCGGAACAAATCGAAAGCGCGCCGTGATGGCTAAACGGTATACTGACCACACCATATCGTGCAAGGTGTTATCGTAATAGATTATGTAATATGGAGTGACGTATGTGAATGTCTGTGTACCAACCTAACTGCATTTGCATCTCGTTCTCTGCCTCCGGAATTGTAGTGATACTATCAGCACGTCCGTTGGCAGGCGTTGTAGCCACACTCGAAGCAGAGCTAGTGCACTCCATGCAGTGTAAAATAATAAGCCCACCATGCACTGCACACTTACCGACGACCTCCAGGAAGCCTATCTGACTCTTCATGGGGTCCGTGTTGATCTGGCCCCGCCCCCTAGATACCCACCATGCACTGCACACTTACCGACGACCTCCAGGAAGCCGATCTGACTCTTCATGGGGTCCGTGTTGATCTGGCCCCGCCCCCTAGATACCCATCATGCACTGCACACTTACCGACGACCTCCAGGAAGCCGATCTGACTCTTCATGGGGTCCGTGTTGATCTGGCCCCGCCCCCTAGATACCCACCATGCACTGCACACTTACCGACGACCTCCAGGAAGCCGATCTGACTCTTCATGGGGTCCGTGTTGATCTGGCCCCGCCCCCTAGATACCCACCATGCACTGCACACTTACCGACGACCTCCAGGAAGCCGATCTGACTCTTCATGGGATCCGTGTTGATCTGGCCCCGCCCCCTAGATACCCACCATGCACTGCACACTTACCGACGACCTCCAGGAAGCCTATCTGACTCTTCATGGGATCCGTGTTGATCTGGCCCCGCCCCCTAGATACCCACCATGCACTGCACACTTACCGACGACCTCCAGGAAGCCGATCTGACTCTTCATGGGGTCCGTGTTGATCTGGCCCCGCCCCCTAGATACCCACCATGCACTGCACACTTACCGACGACCTCCAGGAAGCCTATCTGACTCTTCATGGGATCCGTGTTGATCTGGCACATGTACCAGCCCCGATCAGCCTCGCGTACGTCCCTCACCATCAGATGCCAGATGCGGTGGTCTCCGTGCGTTACTGCGATCCGGTGGTTCTTGGTGATCACGTGACTCGCTATCGTCAAGATGGTCTGCGTGTCCACCCTCAGCCACGCCACCTGCACATCAAAGCGAGCCACGTTGCATTCAGAGACTAATTGACGTAATTCGTCTACGGTGCAACGTCCAAACCGAGTACGTGCTTTGAGCGCTGCAGTCTCATTCATTTGTTTGGTCGTTTGAGGGTGAATACAGAGCTACTATACCATTAAGAGGGGGGGAGGGGGGTATATGTATGACCTCTTATTCATCGGGTATGGGATAAAGATAACGTTGCTAGTAATGTAGTAGGTACTTTGTAACTGTAACGAAGTGAAACGATTAAAAATTGTATTCGTGTCTTTCACCTTTTGACCAATCAGCGTAGAAATGGGTAATTTTCAGTAGTATTAGATATATAGTGGGTTGTTGAATACATTTCTATAAACGTTAGACTGTGTTTTCATTATGGCGCAATAAAAAGGAATAATTAAAAAAAAAGTATTCAAGATGTGCGTTTCGTTTTACTTTTCCATTACTTTAATCTGATTTAGTCGAATTTAAGTTGAAGTAAGTTTGAGGTAGATTTTCTCGACTTATGATCTATGAGCATCAACATCGTTGGGGGAACACGTGCGCTATTTTAGAGAAACCTGCCAATTATCGCTTAACCGAACGGATATTAGGTGATCACACAGAGCCAGCAAACAGAATATAATTTTGGAAGAATACAAATTTTAACTTATCACAAAATTTAAATCTTGTAAGCATTCTGGGCCTGAGTCTTACTTGCAAAGTCTGAGGTTTAAAGTCAGTTGTAAGATAAACTATGAAATCGGCTCGAAACAAAGTTTTACTTCAGTTGACGTGGTGATATCAAACTTGTAATCACAATTTGTTGTACAACTGGCACTGCAAGTTGCAAAATAATCAATTAATGTAATAAATAATGAAATATACTTTACAATTATGATAGCCATTTGATGGACTATTTATATTTCAATAAGATTGTCAATGATATTATTATCAATAATATAAAGCAATATTACATGTCAAGAGTTGTTGAGCGCGTTTCCATACATTACTTGCAAATTAGTTTTAGAAATGGATATGAAAAAATAAAAGAATACAAGTAGACCTATCAATGGCCACGCATTAATCAATTTATATTAGTAAGACCAAGCCAGAAAAATTGAACACGAAGCAGTTAACGTATTAATTGCAGTAACACATCAATCTGCTTTTACAAAGTCCGATTTTAACATTATGGTTTCCATTAAGTTCGGTACCAAAATGCAAGATGGAAAGCTGTGTGGAAAGTATACATGTAATCATTATTCATCATTATTAAACCATTATATTTTATTTCTGAAAATAATAAACCTACACCTTTTATAATTTGGTCTATATAAATGAACCACGCGCACACATTTAGGGAATGAACAGAAATGTACACAAACGAAATTGGGCTGCTGGGTATCTCAGTTTTGCTTTTTAAATCGTGTTTATACCTCAATTAAACCTGCGTTTAACATCCGGGCCAGGCTGATCGAGGCCACGCTCAGTCTACCTGGCCATAACATGTCTGATCCAAGCCACGCTAAGTCTAATTGGCCATAATATGTCTGATCCAAGCCACGTTCAGTCTACCTAGCCATAATATGTCTGGTCCAAGCCACGTTCAGTCTACCTGGCCATAATATGTCTGGTCCAAGCCACGTTCAGTCAACCTGGCCATAATATGTCTGGTCCAAGCCACGTTCAGTCTACCTGGCCATAATATGTCTGGTCCAAGCCACGTTCAGTCAACCTGGCCATAATATGTCTGGTCCAAGCCACGTTCAGTCACCTGGCCATAATATGTCTGGTCCAAGCCACGTTCAGTCAACCTGGCCATAATATGTCTGGTCCAAGCCACGTTCAGTCTACCTGGCCATAACACGTCTGATCCAAGTCTACCTGGCCATAATATGTCTGATCCAAGCCACGTTCAGTCTACCTGGCCATAATATGTCTGATCCAAGCCACGTTCAGTCTACCTGGCCATAATATGTCTGATCCAAGCCACGCTCAGTCTACCTGGCCATAATATGTCTGATCCAAGCCACGTTCAGTCTACCTGGCCATAATATGTCTGATCCAAGCCACGTTCAGTCTACCTGGCCATAATATGTCTGATCCAAGCCACGTTCAGTCTACCTGGCCATAATATGTCTGATCCAAGCCACGTTCAGTCTACCTGGCCCTAATATGTCTGATCCAAGCCACGCTCAGTCTACCTGGCCATAATATGTCTGATCCAAGCCACGCTCAGTCTACCTGGCCATAATATGTCTGATCCAAGCCACGCTCAGTCTACCTGGCCATAACACGTCTGATCGAGCATCAGGAAAGCACCAAGCTGCCGTTGTCGCTTGCTTGGACGATTAATGCCAGTCTTTAAATATACTAACTTCCCGCTGACACGCCAAACTCCCATTCCAGATTGTAACAAATACGCAATTGATTTCTTTCGCATTGCCACAATAATTTTAAACCTCATTTTCTCTCTCGGTGTGTTTCTGCAACATACGCATTAAAGTTGTTATTCATTCGTACAACAGCAGTTACATTATACATACCATTGTTCAAGACCAATAACGTTTTGCACGCAATTTGTTGTCGAAGTTTATTGTCCTTCGAACAATACCGTTTCCGTGAAATGTGAAAACCATTCATACGTGGCGTAGATATTATAAATAAATTGTTTTATTCGCATTGTTTTATTCAATTGTATATGAATTGATTTTCAATGGGGTGCGTCTACTTTTATTTGGAACACATTCAAAACAGGTCGAGGCGTTGTGATTTATTAAGCGCCTTGCATGGATACGCCAGAAACGTTCATTTTAATTTTGCAGTGGATGTCAACTGTCATTACAATTTAGTTTTTTCTTTTTCACTTCACGGGCAAAAGTTTTTAAATGTTGACGTTCAACATTTATGAGGATCAAAGAGTAATGGAACATTATCAAAGTTTGAAGTATTGTATTAAAATTGAATGAACGCTTCATTATGTCTGGTAGATTTTACAACATTCATCTACATGCAGTTTATGAACGGCTTTGAAAGGATAACTCGGTTCAAATAAATTTTTACAACACATAGGAGCCGGCTTTCATAGTCTATGTACAATATGTCCAATGTCCATCATTGCTTGAAACAGCTCAGTCCAAACGTGATAATATACCACCCACCATATTTCTTAGTCGATAGTAGTAAATTGTTAACGTGCGTCGTCAGCCCATGCTTTGTCAACTACAGCTAAATGCTTGGTAGTTGTCAAAAGCGTAATTTATCTATGCATATACACCTCGGCCACTAGCATTTACTTTCATTGTTGTGCATGTTTTACACACACAATGGAAAACACATACATATAATCTTATTTGAATATGCGCACTGAAAATAAATAATGCTTCACCATATTTATTTATCATCCCTTACTATTTGGTCTGGTGTCTTATTTATAATTTGAACGTTATTACAATTCAATCAATTTTGTATTATTCACGATTATTCACAATTCAACCCTGTATTCGTCTTGGTCATTCTACAATTAATCTCTATAAGTATACGTAGCACATATATTTATTTAGCGTACCCAATTAATTTACAGTGCTATTCAATAAATAATTAAATTTCGCAAATAGTTATAATTCCTGATTATTATATATGATAGCACATTATTATTCCTTTCAATTACAACGTATCTAATTTGGAAGCAAATCAGTTACGAAATTTAAACTTTTTTTTATTGTCCACCTAGACGATATTTGCAAACATTGTCGCTGACCCAACAACTATTTCTATAGGACAGATATTTCTAGATCATACATTCGCAACAGCTGTAAATAAAAAAAGTATAACTATACAGATTGATTCGTTCTGTTATGGAGGCTGCTAGGCGAGCAGATGCCTTATGCTGGCTGTTGCTTCGTTCTGTCATGGAGGTATGCTAGGCAAGCAGATGCCTTATACTGGCAGTTGCATGTCGGCATGCATTCCGTGCCGACCAAGCCTTTCGAACGGCGATATTTGACGACAGCGCGTAAATCAGATTCCTGAGGTTTTGATTTACTGTTGCTTTCAATGGCCTTTCAATTAAAAAGCAATTTTCTACATCGTAAGTATATTAAAATATTATAAGAAAGTGAAAGTCTAACCTAATATCTAGATTACCGGTTTGAGTATACAAACCTTTATATTCTCCCATAAAACATTTGTGAATTATTATGACAATCGTGATTTGCGTTTATTGATTTGTGAAGGTTTTATTTTTAAGTGTTTATGAACACTTGTACGTACTTTATTTATAGTATATATGTGCTTGGCCGTTATAATTTATTACCGCTTCATCAATATTATATGTAGGGCCTACCTATCTATTATTGTATATCCTCATGGTAAACGCTCCAGGTAGAATTTTTAGAATTCCTTAATTTCATTTCTATCTTATTAAGTTATTACGTAACAAAACTGCTTAATTAAGAATATCACGTTGTATTATTAAATACACAATTAAGGACGCTTGTTATATTTAATTTATCCACTAACTATTGTGTTTAGGACGCTGTTATTTGATCGTATCCACGCCTGTTCAGCCCCCCCCCCCTCCACCCCCTCGTTCACCAACTCTCAGTGAGCTCTCCATGCGACAGACAACGCTGGGCACTGGAATGCTTGCTGTGAATTTAAGGTCTGCTAGGCTGCGAGTAGAAAATTGTAAATGGCCGAGTTTGGAATGTAGAGAACTCGTAGGGGCTGGAAGACAACCGGTCATGTAGGTCAAAATGCCCCTTAAATAACATATCTACAATGAAGTAGAACCACTAAAACATTAGACGCTTTAGCGATGGCTTGTTTACGTATAAAGGTTTTCAATAGAGATTAGGGCAGTATCTTACATGGCAATATTCCACCGCGCAGTTTCGGTATAAGTATTTACTGTAATAAGCTGAGTATGCGGTTTCCTTCGACATATTTCGGAGCATTTTTATGTTTGCGTTTTCTGTTGGTAAAACAGTGATTAAAAACCACACGGCTAAACTAAACATAATAGCGATGTAACCACCCGTATCAGTATTTAGAAGTGATTGGAACCATTCTACGATTTTCTGAACTGTCATAATTAGTTATCAATACACGTGACACTCCTTCTCAACTATACCAAATACCATAGCATCTAGTTGAACAGGGGGAGGATTTGTCTCTGGGCATGTTTACAACAAAAAATGTTATTATTTTTGTATTGTGTAGCTATCTAAGAACCTATATCTGTATGACTTCTACTATAGTTCCATCGAGCTAAGAAGCAAGGTGTTGTCGTCACGGATTATGTTATAGTGAAGTGAAGCATGTGACGCAGTATTTAGATACAGATTGAAAGAAAAGCGCGCCCCCGCTGAGGTGTCTTTTGTTACCGACTTAGAAGAAAAGGATTGAATGGCTCATAGACTGAGCTGCAGTCGACTGCCAGTGAGTCCAGACCCTTACCTGGGATAGGCTCGAGTCGGTCACAATAGACACTGTGGGGGGCGTCACTTCACTATTACATAATCAATGACGACACCACCTTGCTTCTGAGCTTGATGGAACTATACTAAAGTCGTCGTACAACAACTTCGCTAATGCTCTCGTCATCAATCAATGACGTGTTTACGGTCTCGGCCAACCCGAGAAGGTATTTGAATTAGCCACGGCCGCTGGTTGGCTGCCGCTCACCCACACGTGACGGAAGCATTACCGAAGTTGTTGTACGACGACTATACTACTGCCACCATCAACACTACCACTACTACCAATAGAGGCGGCTCAGCGGTAAGACGCGAGACTCTAACTCGGAAGGTCGCTGGTTCGAATCCGGTCTCCGGCAGTCCTGACTGAAGGTTTTTCTGAGGTTTTCCTTAGTCGTAAAGGCGAATGCTGAGATTGAGTTCTACTAATAGCCCTCGGACATTCCTTCCCAACTATCCAAACACCCTAATAACCTAGTCACCTGAAGAGGGGCACATCAGGTATAGCTAGTGTGCACCCTATAACGGGTATTCATACGAAAAATTAATTATTATTATTACCACTACTACTGCTACTACTGACGTTTCAGCTACTACAATAATAACTGTTATACTGCGACCGCACTAATAAAGTCGTCGTACAACAACTTCGGTAATGCTTTCGTCATCAATCAATGACGTGTTTACGGTCTCGGCCAATCCGAACAGGTATTTGAATTAGCCACGGTCGCTAGTTGGCTGCCGCTCACCCACCCGTGATAGAAGCATAACCGAAGTTGTTGTACGACGACTATACTACGTGTTGTAGCGATAACAATGACCGACATGCTCAATGTCGTGAGCCTGTTGTGAAGTGGTAAGTGGGAAGTGGGAAGTGGGAAGTGGGGCGTGGGTTCCATCATTGTTTATAAACGTGTTACGTGATGCTCTTTTGTTTGCCCTCGCTCAGTCAGTCTCGACGAGGTGGCCATGTTTTTACCTCGTTAACGTCAATCACGATGCTAAGTGTTCAAACAGTCGGTGCTTTTAGATACCGTCAGGTTGTTTCATTCCAAACCTATAATTAATTGTTACTAAGTAATAAGGTGCGAGTGGGAGTGAGAATAAGCCTGCCAAGATGGTTTCGCGTCTCAACGTTACTTGTCTAGTGCAAGGATGGCAGGTGAACACGATTAGCTTCTGTGGAGAAGGACGACTTTTTAATGCACAAGTTGACTTTTAAGTCGCGTGCACCGCAATTAAATTGGAAAATGCGGGGGTGAAGTTAAAACTTAGGGATTCACTGTCCGCCTTATACTTCAATAATAATATGTAATGCTTTTTATATAGAAGAGTGTGTGTTCAAATAATTTATGTTATGGAATTATTAAATGACATCCGTATGAATTTGAATGTATCTTGTGTCACAGTCATGCACGTTTAATGCCGCGAGACTTTTGAAAGTGGATGAAGGACAATTACAAAAACTCAATAATATTGTGTGTTGTAATTATGTATGTTTTTTTACTATGTAGGTACCGAATACATCTCACAATCAATACGGTTAGCATCTTCATGATACATCAATAAATGTGACTTACGTAAGGGTTATATACAAATATTAAATCGTCGAGCCATGAGGGGCAATCCGAAGTCCAGCTCACTACTGCGTTAGAGCTTAGAGGTGAGCTATGACAGGAATATCTGCACGTGGCTACCGGTTAGACTTAGAGTGAGCACGGTCTCCACATTCCCCTTCTCAATCTATTAAATGCTATTCTTCTTCCACACACACTTCCTTTCCGTTCGTCCATCACGCCATATTTGTATTAACTCGCACAATTTCCTCCTTTGTCTCGCCCGGCTACCCCTTGTAGTCAACTCCCCGCTAGACACGCAAGCTCGGGGTAACGCTGGCTGGAATGAGTCGCCTTCAGCTGGCGTAAGACATTCCGCGTTGCCACTGTGCTTCTTCCTGGACTGTTCGTCTATCACCGATGTAGCTCATTGCCTTAGTATGCGACCCTTCAGTGAAGAGGAAGAGTGACAAGAGGATAGAATATATAGGACATGACCGAATAGGCGATAACCCATACGTCTAAAATTCTTCACAGTTGCACAAGTTACATTATTTGAGGTCTCTATGGTCGCACTTATCTAAAAATGTTTAAAACTCAACAATTACAAAAAAACTGTTCACATTTTTGTATTTATGAGGTGTTGATTATCAGCGACTCTAGAACTCTTCATATATTCTTTCTTAACAGTCATGAAAATTTGTATATAAATTATATTTAGCTGATCATAAAAAGACTATTTCCAATTGCCAAACATGTCCTATCTCCACACCAATCATCATCACTGCTCTCGGTTCTTACCTAAGAAAGACTTTGGCAATCACTTCACTCGATGTAATTATATTGTATTGTGGTTTAAATACCTTATAATTCTACAAAGCACTCACCTTCTCAGTAGATACCAACAGCCTGTTGCTTACTGTGTCCACCCCATTAATTGTTACTTTCAAGTATTAACGTTTATAAACTTCAACAAAGAACACAAGGCAAAAGCTTAGTCTCTCTTTGAACCTCGTTGTATAATGGTGTTCTCAGACAGGATTCAACGCTTCTGAGCCATAAGCTGTTCTTATTCTCACCCGACTCAGTAGGATTCATAAACCAGACTAAATTGGAGTGAAGTGCCATTATCAATGCTTGGTGGAGCTTAGCTTTTCCTTGAACATTAATTTTTTTTAAACGTTACAGAACAGTGGTTTGTTCCGTTATTTGTTGGTTTTAAATACCTAGGGTGTTTTAAAGAACTAATTTATTATGTGTGACATTTGAGACCTAGCAAATGTATCACGTTTGTGAATATAAGGCAATACATATTATCTTCAATAACTGAGTTACATAGTATTATGTTCACTTTTTTATTATTACTTTTCAAGTGAGTACTAAATGCCACGAGTAAAGAATACGTATTGTAAAATGTGTAAAAAAAAAAAAACGTTCGTAAGAGTTTCATTGGAGTTCCAAACTAACCCCCAATATAAACAGACTCCGCTCTCCACTTCCACAACAATCCCGTACCTCGTGCGTGTAAAGTGACTGTATTTGCAATCGTAAACGAATTAAATTCTTCAAATGTTTCGTGCGTGCGTGTATGATTTCAACCACCCCATGGAAAGCCATGAGCAATAAACACTTTGCAACACGCCTCGGAAAAAGTATCACTTGGGGAGAGGATTGATAATCTAACTCTGACCGGCGTCCGTAATGAACAAGACTACGGATCGTTATATTGTACAATTCACCCATCGCTGTTAATGTCGCTATGGATAACATCTGTCATCGTGCTTTGTTTGATATTCGATTCAGCGGCTTCGTCACTATAGTTGAACAATACAAGCTTTCAATGACAAAATATAGGGTGACATTGCGTTTTGTAATAAACTTGAATAAAATACACCGAACCATAAATTATAAATTACTGTACGCAACAAAGGTTGAAGCATTTGGCTCAAACATTTTCGATTTAAAGAGCTAAATTGGAATGTCTGTCCTGATATGAGTGGATGAATAATTTCATGCCAGAAATATCGAAAGTGACAGTTTTATTATGATAACAGGTAAATTCAATAGTTTAGTTTCAAGTCTTAATCCGAATACGATGCTGATAAGAATGATAATACGAAGTGAGTCCCATACTTTGTATGGCAAATTCATCATATAAGATTTGTTTTTACTTTTATCTTCAATTTCTTAATTGATTATTTTCTTTTAAAGTATGAAGTTTGTATCGCATCACAATTCCTCATAATCTGAAAAATGTGAATATTTTGGCCTAAATTTTCAGTAAAATATCAATGAGATAAACCCGGCACCTCCACCAAATCTATTAATAATAAATAAAAGGCCTGAATTAACGTTGTAAATAATCGTAATAACGTTAAACTTGGTTAATTTACATCCTCAAGTCAAAATTCATTTTTAAATGTTAAGATTTGTCACTTTATAGCTATAACCATAATTATAATTTTTTTCTTTCACACTCGTTGACTTGTTGACATAAAAATTTAATACGATATTATTTTCAACGTGAGTATTGAATATTGAATACATAACATATCACGATATTGATTTTTTTAAACGTCCGCCTTTGTGTCAAAAAAATTCAATGCCAAAGATTTGTATACTTGTACCTTTTTTTAAGTTTTTTAAATGTAATTGCTAACCTGGCCAGAATGCCACACACACAACTAAATATATGTTTCGAATTTAAGTTTGTACTTCAAATTAATCTATCGATATCATACATAATCAAAATGTTACAATATTCAATTTCTCTTTGCAACATCTGTTTTGTAAAGAGCGGTTCCCCTTTCCTTTGAGGTTTGCCGAAACGCTTTGTTCGTGAAAGCGAAGCATGCTTTTCATTATGCTTGGTCGGGGCTGTACACTGAACCACACCTATTTGAGAAGCCGGGGTAGCCGAGCAATCAGCTGCCACAGAATATTACTGTGCGTTTTCAAAGGAAAGATTAAAGTCCTTGTAATTTCCATTTTTCCTTCTCAAACGACAAAATTTTAACTAGATTCACTTCAAGTTTAAAAAATCGAGTGACATTTGGGCCTACCCCTTTAATCTTACGCGGAGTGGTTCAGTAAAGTGCTCCTCTTAGCTTGTTTCATCTAGAGGGCTGTTTCGAGGATGTATGATGACGTCATCAAGAAGTAAGATGTTAATTGGCTGTCATATTTAGCCAGCGTTCCCCCTTTCAGCCAAGGTGGAACAAAGCAACCTAGCGAGCGACAATTAACATGCGCACCTTCAGTAATTACGTCATTTCTCAAAGACAAGATTCCTTCATTGTAGGCGCCATCCTTGGTCAACCGCGACTCTACGAGTACAGTCGCCTCCAAAACTCGATATGCAAATTATGTAAACATACTACGGTACTATGTATAGGTTTCTTCGAGAGTGTTTTAGCATTTACAACCCCGAGTAACACACGTAAACTGACACGTCAGAGGATGATATTCCGTATGCCACAAGTCGGCTGGGTTAATTTGATGTAGCCTACAAGAAACACTTAATTTGATATGTTGTAGTACAGAATGCTGCTTAGAAGTGTTTCCATGAGTCAGTTAACAAATAAAAAACAACACATGAAAATGAGCTAACAAATACACAATTTGTTTTTCTATTTTTTGTGAATGATTCAACTAAAGCCCTATATATTTATTGCCTGTATAGGTTTGCGTTCAAATTTATGAATATGGTTTGTGTTAAAGATTCACAATTTAAATGTTAAATAATACGGTTGAAAAAATAAATATCTAAAATAACAGTTATTAAATAAACTGCTTTACAAATAATCTATGAAATTGTTTGTGAAAAATAGTTCTGAAAAAGTCCAAAAAAAAAATCGGAATTACAAACTGCACATTACCAAGAGGTTTATTTGTTTAAAAAAAGGAACAAATTTTAATCCCGGAGTAAAAGGTTTCATTGTTGTAAATGTTCCTTTTTTTTGACACATTAAATGGAAAACTATATTTTGTAAATATCTATGCCACTTTGGACACCTGAGGAACAGTTTCCTTTCGGCAGGAGTAAATTTTGTTTATTTTATGTAGAAACAAAATTTACATCCATTAAATATACTGTGTGCAACCTTATAACTATTCTGCAGACATTTTCAGACCCCCAGTGTCAACTTATATTGTCAGACAGCGGCTAGACTAGAAACAACCCCACTCTTAGAGGGACTGTCTCATCCTGATCGCAACGAAGTAATGCCAAGAAACATATTTCATCGTGGCAATCCACCTTGAATTCAACTTGATAGAACATTTACCACCTTAGTAAATCGAGTTTTAAAATATCACTGCACGAAGTAGACTAGCAGTGATGACGTCATTAGGAAAGTACCGAGCGCGAATACAATGGCGCAGCCCCAACCCGTGAATGAAGACAGAAAACCCTGAAGTCAACTAGGAAATCACTCAAATCGTTCCTAGTCCCAGGAGGAATGTTTTTTTAATTTCCGCTTGCCACATAACGTTTTAAGAATTTATCGACATGTAGATACTCTAAGTTGTCACCATATAATAGTCGCTTTAACAAAACGATAGGATTATATAAAATATGTCCGCAATGGCAATGGAGCATTATGTATATTCTGAACAATATTCAGAGTCCCCGATTGCAGCATCACATCAGCAGGGGTTTAGATGTATATTAACGTTTATTAAAAACAAAACATGTAGTCGTTCATTTTTGTATTACTTGCAGGGACTTTTATTTTTGAAAATGAAGTAGCAATTTATTAAAGTGCTAACGGTACATGCAAATACATCCAGTATAACTTATTGCAATATAACAAAACATACTTTAAAAAAGTAACGTACAATATAGGAGATATAAATGTGATATAATTCTGCCAGTTCCAACGATACATATCGACATACGGCTTGATTTACTGTGTTTGATATATATGATAAAAGTATAATTGTTACAAAGTTACCATAGTATAATGGTTTCAAATACATGAAGAATTACATCAATTTTCTTTTAGCTAGGTAGGCCATATTATGACGTCGACCGAACCAGGTTCGTCATACATCGCCGCGGTCGTCATAAGGAACTCTCCTTTGAACCCCTCCAGTGAGAAGGTTGGTGTAGGGTGGGAAGGGGGGGGGGGGTGGTGGTCGTTTATGTCGCAAAGTGGGAATGTATACGAATGAGATGGGAGACAAACAAAAAAAGGTAAAAAATTGGGCAAGACCATGATGAATGGGTCAAGGGATGATTAAACACATGAATGAGAGCTCTCTTTGCGGTCACCGGTCACTACGAGGAGAAATCTATCAAGACCCCGTATGCTACTGACATAATTATCCTTAAATTCAGTAAAAAACACATGAAAGTAAGAGCAAATGTGCACAAGTTACTGTAAGAATCTTTTTGGGATTTAATACTCCATAATGAAACGTTCAAATAACCCAGTTTGTCTTGCTTTGATTCGTGAGTACTAATATTTTGGCCAATACTTGTAATGCTGCTGTCGTTTTCATCGACAAATCGCGTTATCCACATTTGTGAAAACATGAACGTTCGATACTCGAAATGATGCAATAAATCGATCATCTCATATTCACGTAGCTGGAACTGACGGTAGAGAGCACAACAGTCGCCATGTCGCCATTCACTCACGAGAAAGTGTTAACGGAATACAAATCGAGGGCTTTCATTGCAAACGCTGCCGGAAATCGTATTCGCCTACAGGAAAAACGTTACAGAATATGCATTCAGGACTCGTTTTGCAGAGATTATTTTCAATTTTGTCGTAACGGTTGGCGAGGAAATTTTAAACCAACTCTGATCAAATTTCCGCTCTAGTCATATTTTTCGGACACACTTTCCATGAAAACATTTTTCTGGTTGTTCCTACCGAAAATGTTTTATTTTTTATTTATAAAATACAGACGTGTGTTTCAGACAATTACCGATGTTAATAAGAATAATTTGAGCCTGTCCTCCACTTTGTTTAATAAATTCAAAACTATCACATCCCATGGCTATTTGTAACACAACTAGGCTGCCAATAAATTCCATCTCAGTGAATCTCTCACTACTCTATCACCTTTCGTGTTTGAAAAATATAATTCATAAAGAGAAGTACATTTTCAAAAATTATTAAATTTACAGATTCCAAATAAAAATGTTTTCAGATTAGCTTTATAAGTTTTAAACTATTTCTGATATCATATAAAACTAGTCAGGCTCATCAAGAAGTGATAATGCCAAGAATGATGTAATGAGCAGGTTATTAGTAGGAAGCAAAAAGATAAAACAAGAGCCGTTTCTGCTGAGAAGATTGGATGATTAACTGCAATATGTGTGGACATACGTGGATATTTGAAGAACATGTTAACTCGTGTACGAATGTTGATTAAAACGAGGATATTCCGTCAATTTAAGAATCTCCTGAAGTTTGTTTACTATATGAATATCCTTAATGTGGTAATGCAGTCTAAACTGTTCTGTTTGAAGAAAGTTAGATTTCTGTTTACATTGCTGAGACGAGACAGTATTTCTGTCAATCACTTTCGTAAAGAGTTGAAAACTGACATCTATCTAGCGTGTTTGCTTGTGTTCGTGTAGACCAAGTTTAGTTCAACCACCTCTCTAGCGAGATCTCTGATGAAAGAAGGATAGTAATGAAGCCCGCATGTGCACGACATTATGTACTGCCAACCCACAAGCTCGCCTCGTAAGGGCCCGGTGTTCACTCTGCCAGTCGTCCTACCCATCTCCTATCATTCACCCCTGGTACCTTCCTTTCAAATTGGTTCTCCCATCTTACTTGCTAGATGACGATAGTTCAGCATAGAACGCTAGAACGCTCTCCCGGAATAGTCCTTTTACAGCAGATGAAAGAATCCAGAATTAAAAACGCGTAAGCCCGATAGCTGCGATGATAATAAAACTGTGTGTGAGGATGACCGGGGGTAGAACCTGCTACTGAATGTCAAGTGTGAAGCGAGAATGAAACTGAATGAGTGCTTAGTGGGAGCGAAATGGGCCGTCTCAGTCTAGGGCTGAACCATCCAGGGTATTCCAAGCTCTTCGCCTATTTGTTCCACAGTTGCTCTGTCTTACATGAGACGCAACGCAACAAAGTGGACAACGCCATGTTTTGATCTGGAGGCAAAATATGCTTTTACCAAACTTACCAAGAGAACTGGGCAGCCTATGCCTCAGGTCTTGCGCATTTCAATTAGGAAAAAAACATGTTCTTTGCACGTTCTATACTAAAAACAAAGCCAATAATATATGCCAAGATTTTTGTAACATCCTCTATAACAATTAGTATGTCAACGTTTCAATATACGAAACAAAACAAACAACATAATAAATATCTCGTATTTGCTAGGTTCACACAACTAGGAACTCACGAACTATTAAGCCTATCCGAAAAGGTGTTGATAAAGAAGATTTCTTCACTTACCTCGATAAATATGTGTCTGTGAATGTACCACCCAATTTCAATTTATTGTACTTTACGCTTAATTTGTTTCGTTGTAATTAATACTTAACGGTGATATAATATTAACATGTTTCTATTTTAACACTGAAAATTACAATACTTATCAGTTAAACGTGCATATTTAACTAAACGTTGGAGACAATAAAACTTATTGTGTTACTGCATATGGAGAGTGAATCCAGAAATTACATGATCAAACGCGACCTAACAATTAGACCAACGCATCTACTTTTATGATGAAGTATTTGCAATGTTACGTCCGAATGGAGATGGCTTTCTGCGAATGGCACATTTTAAAACGAATTTGAATAAAGAAGAAGACTTGTCATTTTGTAATAACATATCCCGGGACATGTATCTGGTTTTGATTGATTCTATATTGACGGCACAAGTTTTCATACCTGCGAGCCTTGATGTAAAAATTAAATATATATTTTAAACGTTAAATATTGTAAGGAAATAAGGATACCTGAAGACTGACAAACGATGTGAATGTGGACAGATTCAGGATTCCCAGCACTTGCTATAGTCTGCCGAACCTAGAGGAGGACTGTACAATAGAGGATCTAGTTTTAGCAAATGACAAAGCGATTATAGTGGCGTATTTTTGGAAACTAGTCTGAATGGTGTTCCGGATTCGAAAACGAAAAAACGATTTTAGTAATGAATATTTTGAGTGGTACGACCTAGATTTATTGTGTATCTACTGCGCAGATGATAATTATAAATTATTATTATTTACATACAACATTAACGATTGTTGTAAATGAATTCATATGAGGATCCCACAGTTATGGTCCATCTCTTATAACAGATTTAAGCACTGATGCTTATCAATGACCACCTTTTCGTTTCATGGCTTTGGTTATACGAAGGCAATGTAGCTGACAATTTGCTAAAATATTATTCAAGTCACCTTCAGACAAGACATTTTCACTTACGGTAGCTAGGAGGCTCACTTTCCTGCTTCTAAAGCTTACCTAACTTCCGTCAAAAAAGAATCGCCGAATGAAAACACAACAAAATCTGTTTGGCTACAAAACTTTCTTGGTTGTTTTCTTATGCTTTGTGCCACAGCCTTGTTTTATTCATAGGACACTGAAACTTGCATTTTATTCCATTCGATTTAGTTTGTTTGTTCGTTCGTTCGTTTTTTACATGGAAATACAAGCGAGAGAAGGGTAGAGTTCTGTAACACAATTCCTATGGTGACTCTGTTCCGTACACACTGCACACTGTCAAACCCTAATTACAACACTGTTACCGTCAATAACAACACTGTTACCGTCAATAACAACACTGTTACCGTCAATTAAAACACTGCCAAACCCCAATTACAAAACTGTTACCATCAAAACCAACACTGTTACCGTCAATAACAACACTGTTACCGTAAATTAAAACACTGTCAAACCCCAATTACAACAGTGTTACCGTCAGTTACAACACTGTTACCGTCAATAAAAATACTGTCAACCCCAATTACAACACTGTTACCGTCAATTTGAACGAAATACACCATCAAACCCCAATTACAACACTGTTACTGTCAATTACAACACTGTTACTGTCAATAAAAACACTGTCAAACCCCAATTACAACACTGTTTCTGTCAATTACAACACTGTTACTGTCAATTACAACACTGTCAAACCCCAGTTACACTGTTACCGTCAATTTGAACAAAATACACCATTTAGAACATTGTAAACGATAGCAGAACATATCTTATTTCGGTTACATTCTATATATGTTTCAAAATTATATATGTAAATCAACAACAATGAAACAACAGAGTTCACAAATAAAAAAATAAACAGTTTTGTATTTTATTCTTTACCCTTTTAGTTACAAGAACTTATTTTCATTAAGGAAGCCAACGGATCACACAAAATTAAAAAATATACACAAATCACTATGAAGATTGAAAGAGTAATGTATTACAAGTAATGCCCGATGTGAGCTTCCCAGAGTATGGCTACAATCGAAATCCATCACCGACATACAAAGCGCACCCGACGATTGTACAAGTCGGACGACTAGAAAGTATTTGTTGCGGGGATTTAACACCGGCGTCACGTTGTTTACTAGTGGATGCTGAATGATTACAGCTGCATGGATTACAAAGTGGAAAAATTACCACCATTACCCGACCGGGTAGGCCGAGCGATCGCGTTCGGACAGCGGAGAAATCGACGCGCTTAAGTTAAACGCTTACTGGTGGAATCTATCAATTCAGCGCGCTACCCGGTGTCATCTTCGTCCGTACACCGCACACCGTGAGCTCAAGAGAGAGAGAGTTTGTTTTATTAGGTGATAAGCAGTATCGACAACGATGTGACACGTTGATAACTTACGAACAAAGAAGTGTGGGCCCACTTAAGAACTCTGCGTGATTCCAGTATACATTATTGGAAAGTTTTTCTCGATTAATCTTCAAATAAGTATCTATGATAAATATACTACACATAAAATATAGACCTATTAAGTTGAACCAAAAGAGGACGTGATTTTAATTTTAGAGAAGAGAATTAACACCATGAAAAGAAGATGTTTTGAGATTAAGAACAGATATAGGCCAAAAACCAATTATTTTCTGTATGCTACATTGTATTATACTATTTGGCATGTGTTATATTTAAAATAAAAAAATATTTGAAAA
The DNA here is from genome assembly GCA_945910005.1 of Isoperla grammatica. Lineage (NCBI taxonomy): Eukaryota > Metazoa > Arthropoda > Insecta > Plecoptera > Perlodidae > Isoperla > Isoperla grammatica. The sequence continues at coordinate 37,257,913 of OX246737.1, read as the reverse complement.
ATTAATGCTAATACTGCAAAGTTTGTTAGTATATATATTTATTTCAATGTATTGATTTACTTTATTCATCTATATTTTGAATTCCGCCTTTTAACTCAATAACAGATATAAACACGTACAATACAACATAGATAACGTTCATTATACTTGGCTGTTATACATCAAAAAGGCCTGTGTCATTTTAAATATATATATATATATATATATATATATAATATATGTTTAGTCTAATATTCTTGCGTATATATGTGAGTTTTTCCTTTAGTGGGGGTTTTCTACGTGAGTTATCGGCTAGTAACAGGTTGTCTGAATCACTCAACACTGCCCGACGTTTCGGAGATGTCCTTTTCTCCATCATCAGTGGCCTTTCCTCTCGAGAGTATAGGATAACACAAGCCGATCACTCGCGTAGAAAGCCCCCACTGAACGGAAAACTCATCTATGTATACATGTAACACTTGAGAACAAACTACACTTTAATATAAAACAAAAATATTTACATATGCATATTATAAAACAATATACCACACGGTCTTTGAACAAAACTAGCCGTAGATTATAAATATGTTTATTATTAATCAACAATATTCAATTATGAATACGAATGAAAAAAATTGAATTACAAATAATTTATATTATTTTAATTAATTATGCCTCGCTTGATAAATAATACACCAACAACCAACAATCAAAGATAATTATAGCATACATGAAAGGATTGTCTAGGAAACTCCAATTCAGGAAGGGAAAGAGCGAGACGATTACGCTAAACGATACGTGGAAAATATAAACTATCGTGACCTACAACTTCTTACAAGAGTTTTGAATATCGTTAACATAAATAGGTCCATGATTTAGTATTAAACTTCATTGAAAGTTGATATAGCTCACACTAACAATGATATCGGAAATTAATACTACTAATAACATAAGTTCAAAGACTGAACATGTTAATACGAGAAAACACTGAATAGTTTTGATTGAAGTGACTCATGATTTTAATTTGAAAATGTTACTGTTTTACCAAATGATTTATGATTTCTCTATTTGCTTTATTAGGAAACAATCCCGTAGGTGAAATTGTGTATGTTGTATTGTACAGTTGTATGTAATCCGTTCAGCAAGCACTTGAACTTGTAAAACACATTAATACCACTTCAAAAATACGGATTTGTCAAAAAATTACCTGTGGTACTATTGTGAGGGGCATCCCCCCCGGAATATATTTCTGCGTACGCCACTGTACACAACGAAATCTTCTCCAGACGGCTGCAACGTGTTCACTACCGCGGGTGTTGGTAAATGCGATCTCTGATAAAATTGTCAGCAGTGTCTTTTTTAACCAACCCTAGAAAAATTAATGAAAGCTGGCACTCTGGGTGGCCAGGGAAGAAGAATCAAGATACCGCGTAGAATGTGAATGGGTGGCAAAAAGATTAAACACGACGTTAAGCTTCACCTTTGTTTAACTTTACTCTTTGCAATTTACTTATTTTAGTCGGCCACATTGTTGTCCCGGTACGGAAGGTGATAAATTTGACTAGCTCGTTAGGAGCCCATTTAATTAAATACATTTTTTATGGTACAAGGTAGATGACTTTCACTTTGTGAGTGTTTTATGAAGTTTTAATCTTCGCGAAACTACGGTAATACATTTTCCGGAATTTGAATTCCAGAATATTGTTCTTTTTAATCTTTTTAATAATAATAAAATAAATTTTCTTACAAATGTTACTACAGATAAATAACTGTACAAATTGAAGATTATGATGAGAAAAACGACTACACTAAACAAGAACAGCTATAATCCTTACCACCCAAATGATGTTATTTTTCAGACAAAATTATCACAAAGACTATGTTTAAAATCTTAAAAAAAAAATTGTTTCACAAAAATTACATAATATCAAATGTTCATAATAATAATATTATTTTAAATCATTACAATATTAATTACATGAATTGAGTATGTAGGCCTATTACAATCAACTTGCCGTATTATATTACGTGGTACACGTTTATCTGATTGTATTTATTACAATTCCTGCAGAGCACTTTGTCGTAAAGGCACTTATTTTATGTAGACATTCCATTTTTCATAATACAAGCCACCATTTCAAAATTCAATTTTCCGACCTCACATAATCCAGAAGAAAAGGTAGTTCACTTCATATAAAAGTCACTTTGTTTCGCTTGGCTACACAAAACACGCATTCCGCATGTTTCACGAATCTGTATTCTGTGAGTAAATTAAGGTTTATGAATGACCACGGTAGCGTCAAGAATCGAGTAAAATTCTACGTATTTTTTCTTCGAATATCTATGTAACGATATACCAGAAGACCTTAAAAGCACTTTAAAACTTTTGGTAAAAGGAAAAGGCAATAAAGGATGGTATGCAAAAACAATTTTATATCTCCAGCGAATATGGATTCCGTCGACAAATACTAAAACGACAATCTAACTTTATTACATGATAAAAATGGAGTAGACCACATATGAGTGTGTGATGTCTGTGGCCCATGTTACATCTCAACCGCGGTGCATTATGGGCTCGGTGCACGGAGAAGATAGCTGTCACGTGCTCCACAGTCCGATTTCATTATCGAGTTTTGTTTGTCAAAACCAACCCTAGGGGTGAGGGGGGAGGGGGGGGGGGGGGGGTGGATGACGAGTGGATCTTGATCGTCCGAAAGGGATTCAAATATCATAGAGTTATTATTCTGTCTGTCAGTTCCAATTCCAAATGGAGGCCGCGGCTGTCATTTCACTTCCCATAAGGTAATACCACTTGCGATCGTGTCTTTTAGTTTCAAGTGTGAAATCTGACAATTGAAGATTACTGCAGAGACGGGAGTTTTCTTTGAAAGGACGGGGCTCCGATTACCAATAGATACTTATTCAATCATGATGATTTGGGCTTTATCTGACATAATGAATTTTCTGCAAAGTAATGTTGACTCTTGAATTTAATCCCATCAGAAACTAACCAATCTTGTTTTGTGACTGTTGAGGTAATTACTTTAACTTTTGAGTACGTAGTTTGCACTCATTTTTTGACAGAATCAAGGTTTTTAATACTGACACACAAACAAAATAATTCTTGGATATAATTGAATCCAGAAGATACCAAACTGACCTAATGTCGATTGGTTCCAGATCTTCTACCTCCTCCAAAGATGGAGTCAATTCCCCATCCAATGAAGTATATATAGGTACTCTCGTGGATAAGGATCCCAGCATACACCAGGATATCTGCACTATTTACTAAAAGAGTGATTAAGGTCACCTGCAGCTGTTTATAATTATCGGCGACAGGCGCATGAAATGTATGTGTTATATATATTTACGGTGTTAATTTAAACCACCATTTGTGGTTGCTCCGTGCTTTGTAATATTTTCGAGTTCTGCAGCCAACCTAATTTGCAAACTTGAGGCTTAAGACTCTCCGGCAAAATAAAATTATGTTTTTGGGTTAAGAATTAACATTCGCAAGATTTGAGACTTCTAAATGGAAACTTAATTGTATTCTGCTGTCACCGGCATTCAATGCATGCTTGACATTTCAAATTAAATTTAATAATCGTTTCATTTACTCTTTGCAAGTCTCAACTCCTTCAACCTAATAACAAGTTCTCAGTTATATTCTCCGAGTGCCGAGCATTTCTTCCAAGACATTCCAGCTGTGCCACTTCTTTCAAAGGAATATAATGAGGATTTGTAAAATACTTCCTTGAAACTAGCTCTAAATTTATTTTGAAATACAATGCAGTACATAAACAATAGAGCCGCCATTTACATTGAAATACCTTGCTAATTTGTATCTCGGTACGGTGAACTGATAATACACAAAGTTAACAAGGAAGACAACTTTATAGAACTACAATAAACAATTAGACATTGAAACTATCAAAGAATCAGTTTTGTTTATTAAAATTAAATAAGTAGGTCAGACTGAAGGCAAGCGTGAGTGAATACATTCGATGATGATGCAGGTACAGTGTTATCTTCAATCAATAATCAATGAAGGGTTAGTTTACTTATTTTGTAATTGTACCGCGTTTGTGAGTGTTAACACTATTAAAAAACACATTAATTGATAGAAATAGTCAACACTGTTATAGATAAACCACCAAATCGGGTAAGTTTTCATTTGATTAATTACAAATTTGTCACTTTAATTTACCCACTGAGGTGGTATTCATAGTAAAATTGTTAGTTATATTTGACATGGTTTGGCGTCTAAACAATATCTAATTAAAAAGGTAGGTTTTCCGATTTGCGAATTCTCAATAAATTTACTAAAATATAATATATTCAAATGTTATAGATTCAAAGATATTAGATATAACTATAAAAAGATTTACATAGTACAATACAAAGATTCTCCATATTTAAAGATTCAAACTCCGCAGTAGGCCCACGACCGCAGTGTGTGGCCAACTTAAATAAATACAATTTTATCTCCACTAAAAAACAGAATAATTTCGAAATACTTTGGTTGAATGTTTAAAAATTGCGATACACCACGAGAGTGCTATTTCTTACCAGAAAAATGTATAAGTGGGCTGCATCTCACGGGGGTTGCTCAATTCCAGCAGGTTAAAAAAGGAGAGTGGTGGGATGGACGGAGGGGGATGAGAAGACGCAGCGAGGTTTTCTCATAAGGGCTGGAGCCAACTCGCAAGACACTACCTCAATATGCGTTATTCATTGCAGGGGGCGCTATGACAATGCAGCCACCTGAAAATTACGTCATAGATTTCAAAAACGAAGGGTCCTCGAGCATTCTTGGCCCCAAGTGTTTCTTATCGCGTAAGATAAGGAGGAAATACTCGGCAATAAAATAGATTGGATGAATTAAAAATGAACATAACGCATTGGGGACAGGGAGGCTAGAATGTTCTGCTCTCTGTTACAGTTTAACATAACTTACATTTTGAATCAACATTTAAGAATGGGTTTTCTTAGGGATCAATCTACTAGATATACAAGGACTAATGAAGTACTAATTCAAGGACATAGCTTGGACTCACCTTATAGGTGGAGAGATCTTCAACGACGCATACCAACGTCGCGTCTCTCCCAACAGGCGCTGTCACGTTGTTTATCAGCTCGCCAAACTTGGGCAGATCTGTAAAGAAAGACAACCTCTTCATCTTCCGTCATTGTGACAACTATATTATAACTCAACAGTCTCTCTTTCACATCTACATTATTATAATAATTATAAATGACGTGATATTGTTTCCTTTAAGTTGGCACCAAGCAACACTTGATGACGTCAACCTGTCAGCTGGAAAAGAGAGAGAGAGAGAGAGAGAGAGAGAGAGAGAGAGAGAGAGAGAGAGAGAGAGAGAGAGAGAGAGAGAGAGAGAGAAATTGATGTCTCAATGTCACCCAAAGGAGTGAAATGATAATTTCATTTATTTCAATAATTTCAGCCGAGTTGAAGGGCTAAGACGACGACGACGGCGAAGTCACCCACCTCTGGGGTAGATCTGCGGCAGAGTCTGCTGGAAGAGATAACGTGTACGCTCATTGGAGCATCACTATTGACACTCTTGTTCCCGCTCTTGTACACAACGCCCGCTCCTATAAACTCTCTGACGTCACGCGTTGAAAGCAGACTTAGTATTTACATTTCACGTGTCATATTTATCAAGACCGTTAACAGCGTTTAGAATACTCGGCACTTTGATTTGGAGTTGTTGGAAAGTCGGGAAGACGGGTGAGAAGGCTTAGGTAGTTATGGAGAGGCTTACATGCGAAATTGCAAGCCTAGTTTTAAGTCGCAATGTCAAAGACAATTTCCCGAAATGAAGGAAACACGGCTGACACTAAATATGAAGATAAAACATGAATGAATTACGGCCCGGCTCCTCCACCAACAGGGACGTCATGGATTAATTGAATTAATTAATGCTTGCTCGCCGAACGTAACGACATTAATTTTCACGGGAATTAATTCTTGTTTATCACATGTACAGGTGCCAACTAAACAGTCTTAGAAATGTTAATTATTTGTGTGGGATTAGAAATACTTACTTTAAAGTATCTTTGCACGTTACGTTTTGCTTGAAATTACTCAATTTCAAGAATGTAAGTTTAACCTCTTCCACAGATGCATTAATCATAAATATGAATAAAATATTATACATTAGTTTATTAATGTTATTATAACTGGATACTACGGATATAAATACAAATTTGTTCGTGGTCCCGTGAACTGAAAAATGTAATTTCCGTAATGCATATATTAACTGTTTGTGTGATGTTGTATATATACGCACACTTGGTAGGAAAACGGCAATAATATCTAATTTTTCTTTACAAAAGTGGACATGTTTGTATTTGTGCGCAAAGATCCACGCAACTAAGTTGCTTTGTCTTTCACATTCATAAATAAGTGTGAGATAAGGAGATACACCTTCCACAAGAGAATATAACATTTCATTCTTTTGATGACATGTTCTCATTTTTCTCTAGTATTTCTGAACCGAGTGTCTGCAATATAAAACCCCAACAAGGCAGCCAACTGAACTGCGTGGAACGGTTAGCGGATTTCAGTTTCAATTCCAAGAGATTTTTAGTTTGATAGCAGAGAATTAGTCCACGGTTGTTGAGAAATAGAAATGCAGACGCGCACATTTCCTGCATAATCCTTTTATAATGTGATTAGCGGGTTGTGCCACTTTGAGGAGATGAAATATTCAACATGGCGCCGAACTCGTACGCTGGGATTTTTGTGTGATTTCAACGTTTGCCCCGTTCAACTTCAACTTTTATCTCATTACTAAGAGGTAGTGAGTTTAATTCAAATTGCCCCAGCATTCACTTTGTGAATAAGCTATTATTTAAAAACTTGGGGGAAATACAAATTAACCTTTCGTATACTTTTGGGATTACTTCCTAAATCACAGAACATATTTAGATAATCTGATAAAGAAAAGGCAGTCTGTATTATTTTACACTGGGCGCTGATGTGTTTTATAATAATCTTATTGTTTTTCAAACCACATATTACTTATATAAAAAGGTTGCAATTAGTTAATCTTGATCTCTTGCTCGTCACCATTTCCCTGTTTTTGGGGTAGTTAAAATAACGGATTTTCATTAGACGGTTTCGAGCTCAAACTAATCATATACATTTTCCCACAAAGCTTTTAAACTTTGTTGACAGAACACATAAAACAAAAACGCAATTAGGATTACAAAAGTAAAATATCTCCCTTTGCTCCAGAATGCATTGAATACAGATTCAATCCTAATCTCTAGACATCCTGAAGCTATAATAGGTGAATGTCTGAAATGGTGGCTTATACCAAATTTACTTCCCTCTCTTATGACCTATAAAATGTTAACATATCTAGTTAATCACTAGAGTGATAGACGGCAAAAGTAGGCCTAATGGACGCCAGCCATGTTAAGGAACGAGTAGGTACTTATTTTATAAGTATAATTACGAACGTGATTTTGTGCATCGTTTTCCTAAATTAAATCGGAGAATGAAATCACATATTTTTTGTGTGACATGACTAAAGAGGCAGTAGGATAATAATATTTGAGGGTATTTGAGTGTTCACTTTCAGATACAATTTCAAGAAATAAATCAAGCAAATGAATTTTTTAAGACGTCTTCACGGGACGCTTTTGAACTTTTTTGAGAGTTTTATGAATGTCTGAAATGGTGGCTCATACCAACAATTTCACACACCTGAAATTTGTCATTGCTCTAGTTGAATAAAAGAAGGTTTTCATAAGTATAAATTGTATTATTTGGAAAATCGTTTTTTTTTAATTGTAAAAATGCTGTTTTATGGCATTTAGAAAAATTCATGCAACGTAATAACCATAATTATGTGTTCTATCATGTGTGCTAATATGTTTTGTTGTACTCTTATTGGAGCCTTAAATCATACATTCTTAAGAAATATGCAAACTCTTGTTTGCTCACAAAATAACGACACCAAACCCAAAATGCTAAAAACGACCATCCAGTGCAGCTTTAAAAACATAACCTTGTAAATATGTATACATCGTCCATCCTCTCGATTATCCTCGTTCCTCGCCACGATGTTGTAACCTCGCGCGCAGTATCAATCGAGCAGGCTGTGCATCTGAGGGGTTGGGGGGGGGGGGGGGGTAGGAAATTGATTCCTGAGTCGCACACGCGTTCCCTTCTAATCCTCGAGCATTGAGGTTGACGAATTCTTTGCTTGCCTACAGCCACAGTGATAAGTGGCCTAGCTCCCCCACCCCACTCGAAACAAGTGGCGCGCTTTCATCGGCGGCTTTTACAAGAGCTTAGTTGCTCTCCTTGGAAGAGCAACCACTCGACGCAGTGATTAATGAAGTATCGAGACCAAGACCATTGTGAATCAGAGTTTGTCACTGTGAATGCATTGAGAAGCCCATCAAAACCTTCTTAACTTTCTTAGCAGTTTGTCGGTGGTTTTTAAACCTGTGAAGATGAAGAAAGTTAACTAATGGGATGATTATGTTAACGTAAGTGGTGACTACGAGATGTCTAAACATCAGTTCATCGAATACACAAATAAACCACTATAAATCAATTCATATCTCAGTGGATTAATAATGAAACCAACTGTAGTAAAACATTTATTTTCATTTTTAGTACACTGTCGTCAATAATATTAGAAGTAAAACATTATTATTTCTACTATTTGTGTGTACATAACTTATACAATGTGTAATGAATTATCGATAAAAAGAAGTCGATAATTATATTCAATTGAGAAACAAATTATAAGGCCAAGGTTTGGCTACCTGATAATGCAATGTTATTAGGATATAACTTAAATTCGTCAAATAACTTAATTTCAGTATAGCATTAACCAGTCAAAGACATTGAAATGTTTTCACTCACAAATTAATATACCAACCACATACGACAATTCTCTAAGTAACATTTTTTAGAACTAGCTTTATATTTCTCGGCGCATATTACACCACTAACTAGTAAACTGAAAACCAATAATTGGCCAAATAAACTGTCAAACTAATGTGTTGGGTGTTTAAACATTCTTACAAACTCCCCATCGTTCATAAATGTAGCTGGTGGCCTCAACTGTGGTCGAACTTGATTTGTTTATTGTATGCGAGGCCCCGCACTATACACCTCTCTGTGTGACTTTGTCTATCTGTTACCACTTTACAGACAGGTGAGTTAATGAATTGTGCGACAGGTTTTGCGAGTGAAGTCTTGTTTTTTTAAACAATTAATTTACCACTTCGAAATTAAAATGCATTTGACGATTATTGTTTGCAATATTTCCAAACTCCTCGACGAATGTTATGTTTATTAATTGTTCTTGATGTTTAAACTTCGGTTAGCAATGTAAATACAAGATTAAAACCGTATAAATATAGTGAGATTGAAGTGTGTTTAAATATAAGTTGAATTACGAATAAGGATTTTTAAACGCGAAATAATGTCTAAACAAGACCAGAAAATAACATCGTAAGTAGGAACCCATCAGGGATGGGTATTTGAACTAAGGCCCGGTTTTTCAATCGGTTTACGGGTCGTTAACGGGGCCGTATCTCTAACCCAACAAACCCTGTGCAGATAGCGGACCGTCAGCTTATTCGGCCCCGTTAATGACCGATTGAAAATCCAGGCCTTGACTATTTGGACGGATACAGAAACAAGTATAGTTGTGCATGGATATGTTTAACAAGATAATGTCTTGCGGACTAAAGAAATGAGTGTCAGGATATGTTTCTACAGGTAACTATGCTGTGCTGTGTAATTGCAATTAATGGATACAGTTGGCGTTAGTATACTTAAGTTTTTTGTCTCCAGAAAATCATTCACCCTGATTCGCAGGTATGGAAACAATATATACGCAAACATTATTTAATTGATCTGTCTTCATTTATATTTATGGTTTTTATACAATTGAAGGGGCAAATGGAAAAACCAGTGCCCTAGCTGTATTTCATGGAAAAACAAGTTCTGTCCAAGGACTGAACTTTATTTTCCACGATCAAAATGGGTTCAAGCACATTGCTTATATAAATAGACTCCGGACTGAACTGATTATACACAAAATTTAAGACATTTTCATAGCTAAATCCAAATGGCCCAAATGTGGACTTAACTGGTTTTACCGTTTGCCTCTCCAATTTCAGTACTTTTTTTAAAGTAGATCCAGATAATTCCATTAAACCACGGTTAAGAAAAAAGATATTACATAATTAATATAAACAGAACTGCAAAATGTGTTATACATCACTGTTCTCCCCTTCAGACACGACCGCAAGATGTTTGCCCAGTACTGGTTTCCACCCCTCTCACGAAGTAGGTTAGTGGTTGGCTTTCACGCTATGAACATTGTCGTCTTTACCCATTTTTGTTTGCATACCTATTAGTTGTGTACTCTTCAACCTTGGAACAGGGCCAATCCACGATACATCAATGTACTCTCACACTTTGGTGCCCCCTTCCTATGCAAAGACGCCTCTTTATCCAAGCATTTGTTTATATAGGTCTACAAATTATTCTAAAAATAATAATAATTCAACAGTTTACTTGCTTAGTTGTTTGGAATAGAGTACATTAAGAAGACACGGCGTTTCGTCATTACCTGCTACTGTCGATTATATGTCGTGTAGTCTATATTTTCTGAACGTACCCTATTATAGTAATCTTAATTGCATGTATACGTATTAAGCTGGGAAAAGGTCCTAACATTAAATATCACGACAAATTATCGGCTTTGAGTTATACATAACGTAAACTATTAATATTGATACCAATTTGGTCACAACAGATTGTATGCATAACATTTCCAATATTTCAATAAGTATACGGTACTTTTTTATTTTGTAATAACTTTTCTTCAATTAAAAAAAACACACTCGTTTGATAACCATATTAGAAATGTGTTGCATAAATTATGTCGTGTTTAAAAACCTGCATGTTTATTAATATTTTTTCAATGTCGTTCTTGAGAATGGGTAGTTTTCCAATGATTTAATGATAAGACTCCATATTCGCATTTACAGCAATTATTTCACAGTTGGGTAACCTGAAAGTTTATACATGATACACTATATACCCTCCGTTTCAAATTAACCAATATGATAGCAATTCCATAATATACAAAAATGGTTTCATATTATCCACGTCGTTGTCATTGTAATTTTACTTGTCTATTATTAATAAAAACAATCCATAATTCTAGTTTCAAGTTGAACGTATGTTCACTTTGCGTTGTATGCACGCCACTAGCAGAATATACAATTATACGAGCTCACAAATGTGTGAATTCAAGATCGATGGTTTATGTAAATAAACGGAATGTTTGGCAAACGTGAGCCGTACCCAAATGCAAGGTGAAATTAATTTCATCATTTATAGGTAACTTACGACAGTTTTGACTGCGATAACTTGTGATTGTCAAGGGATACGACAAAAAACAACAACAATCTAAGCCCGGCACGGTGTTTTGAATATTTTGGTGTTAAACGACGAACTCAACAACAAGGTCATATGACTAGGGTAAAGGGACAAGAAGGAGTAATATGCAATGGTGTTAAAAGGAAGATAGGGACAGGGAAAGGAGGAACTCATTTTTTTGCTTCTTATGATTGGCAGAGCTTCACCCTGCGCCAAATTCTACACCGTGTCCAAATCCGAAAAATGTGACCAAATCAGCTATTACGGGTAACAGATCGTTCCTATCTTCAGAATATTATATAGCTTTTGATTTCACCAAAATCATATCTGTCATAACACTCCTTAAGAGAACCTATAAATAAGCCGTAGTGATGATAATTGTTCCAGATAATCATTTGTATATTAAACTCCACGAGATTACTGAAAACAAATTATGATTAAAAAATTAAACTTAATCCGGCCTTTGAAGTTTCATTGTGTTTTCATCAGCTTACAACCCGTTCCCTGCAACGAAACACGCTACAATGGCGGCAGATATTTAATATCAGACGTCATTTTTAAACTCCACCGATTCATACACAAGCCTCCTTTAAAGGTATTGAAGACATGCGAACGACGATTAATTCCCTTTGAGAAGGGATTTTTTATTACCTTTTGTCTACCTTGTAACAGAGCACAATCAACTACCAAGTGACAAAGGCTTTCTATCCCTCTCTCTCTCTCTCTCTCTCTCTCTCTCTCTCTCTCTCTCTCTCTCTCTCTCTCTCTCTGTCGCTCTCCCTCACTCCCCCTTCTACTCGGTCTATGAAATGTCCACTCCCTCTTTGCATCTTGCATAATAAATAATATTGTCTCGTACCTAAAAGATTCATCACCTGTTTTTGCGTATGTCATATAAGAAGGTTCTATTAATCACATCAGCTCTAGGGCTGTGTTGCCAGTTCGTTTATACGTCCCACAAATTAGGTCGCGACTTTCCAAACAAAGTGTTGACATCTCGCTAATAAAAAGAACCCTAACTCTGACGTCTTATCGAATAATCTTTATTGTACACCACGCCCCTATGACTAATGGATGGTACTATCACTCTATACGTAGCGCTAAGATAACGCACCTGTCCTTAATAGTGCAGACAGTTGAATTCTTAATGTCAGAGCGGTATAGCATGCAAATGTGTATCCTGTTATATCACATGAAGTGTGGAATTGATTTGACTAGGAAGACGCTATGGTAAACCGCTTTATTACCGGCGAAATGTGTAACGTTAAAGTTGGCTGTTGAGAGGTTCAAGATCACCATTTATGAGGCACTTTTTTATGATGACGGATGAATGGATCGTGATTACTTTCCCCTGCATGAGTGGATGCGTGCGTCGTTACTTTCACATTCAGGCGAACCTCTAACTTCTTCAAATTGTTCTTGCCATTTTTCAAGATGAAATTGTTAAGCGAGCGAAGCGAGCGTTTTCACGAGACTCTTATGGCACTTCGTTCTGTTTTTTTTTTTGTTTGTATGTTTTTTTTTTTTTTTTTATGTCTGTCGATAGCGGTCGAACAGAAAGTCCGATCAACTTGAAATTTGGACCATCCACAAGCCTCGATGTGGATTGAAGGTGTATAGTTTTGAGGCAAAATCGTTTGAAAAGTTACAAAGTTACACCATAGTTACTGCAAAATATTTTTTTGAAACAAAATGGCGGCAAAATGTGAGATAGCCATATTTTTTAAAACTTTTTTCCGGTCACGAATATGTTCATTATTTGGCGATACGATAAATATTGGCAAAGTTACACAAAAGTTACTCGAAAATATATTTCTGAAACACAGTTACGGCAAAATGTGAGGTGGCTATCTTGTAGTAAATTTTTGTCCGGTTACGAATATACTGATGTAAGCGCGATCCAATACGTATAAGAGGCAGAAATTACATTTATATTGCTGTCAATAACTGTTAGTAACGGTGGCGGACCGCGGCGAAAACATGACAGCGAAAATTCTTAGCAACGCACATTGCACTGCATCCAACAATGTCGGGAAGTATAATATCTATGGTAATTAGAAAAATGTTTGCAATGCGCATTCTTGAATTGTTGTTAATTGTTGTTCGTATTAGCATTGAAAACTTTTCGCCAGAAAGTTCGTAGATATTGACGCGCTCGCTTATCAACGCGTCAAACAGAGCGTTTTCCTAGTTATTACATTGCTACCTGATGTATTTGTATTCGTAACAAATGTATGAACAATAACAACAAACTTCTTTACCTAGGCTATAACACCTACTCTGGCGATAAAAAGCCACTTCTTCCAATTTAGAACTACCTCGCTCAAGCTACTGCTATAAAATTGATGGGTATCTTATTTTTCACATTCACAGTAGCTATGCAGAAAATATTTAATCAGACAGTACGAGGTATATAAAGCTAAAAAGATATTTACAAACCTTTCGTACTTATTGTATGTTATACCTTATCTTGATAAGAATTAATTTTTCAAATCCGTATCTCTATTGTTTGGATTATACCATATTGACCTGCTAATAACTCACTGGGATGGTGTATAAATCACATTATTAATTCTTGGCTGTTGGGTGTCACCGCGTAAATTGTTTATTAAAAACTACTCTCAACTAGTTTGTAATAAACAATGGACGCAGCGACACCCGACAGCCAAGAATTAATAATAGTTACTCGGGCCACGAAAGCCTACAACAAGTTATAAATCACACGATTTACTAAACCTTATGAGTGGTGAGATAATTCTAAACTACTCTACTAGACGAATGTGTATTCTAACCGAGTCAAGTCACTCGCGACATACAAGAGTAATACAACCAGTCAACAAAGATGTACATCAAGGTCACTGGGGTAATCAAAAGGCATTGAAGCAAATATGATAATAATATGTGTAGATTAATTGAGAGAACAATATTAGCACAATAATCACGTTGCCCTGGTTACATAAAAGTTTTTTGTGACACTAAAATATTGTATAAAATGTTATGTGAATCATGAGCAGTTACGAACAAACCCCGTGATTATTCCTAGAAACATGTTTCGTGAACCAATGTTTTTAGAATGTTGTGTAGTGCGAATATCAGATCTGATAGGAGAACTCTCGCTTCTAACATGCAATACCAACAAATAAAAACTAATGAGGAGAACAAAACGAAGAAACAGACGTGATCACAATCAAAGTAGAACGAAATCTATTTCAAACTCTGACATGATTGATTTTCCTTTGTATAAAGAATCGTTGAAAAATATAAGATAGGATTCATACACACTATACACTCTTAAAGCATGATTATTTAAATGTGATTATATATGTGTAATGCATATAATTACATATCTGTACACGCATTGTTTTTTCTTAAAAAGTATATTTGTGTATCTCTTAACTTGGTTCAATTCTGACGCACATTAACAGTAAATACAGTGACACTATGGCAAAGAATTACAACATAATTCTATGTAGGTAGCCAAGAATATGAATTATGAATGTGACACCTTTAACACACACACACACACCTAGCCACATAACTACTCTCGCATGACCAAACATCACTCGATAATCTCCAGTCTTCACATATACAAAACAATGTATTCCCAACTCAAGAAAACAAGCAAGAAAGTTGTGAGCAATAACAAATACATGATAAACTGATGCTTTAATGGACATTTTAACCATTCGTTCCATATTGTTTGGAAGACTCCATCTTATAAACTTACCGTGAACTGTATCATAAAGATAATAAAACTCTTCATCATTCAATAATTTCCCATATGTTTACTACAGGGTATAACATTATTGTAACACCTATATTGTGCACACGTAGTGAGCACGGTTGTAACATCTCTGAAATCTTTTTAGAAATTTGTTTCTTTCGGCCAAGGACGTTTTCGTTAACTTTCTTTAATTAAAAAAATGGTTGATAAAAATCCCGTTGTGTTTTTATGAACGGCCGAAAGGTATTCAATAAAACGGGAAATATCCGCAACACGCAGCGTTGCATGCCGGGAGGATTGTCACCGTCAACGTGTCTTCGCCATTATCCCAACACCATAGCCCGTTTATTTATTTTCTCTCGCATGCAAGTCACACAGCGCGCGTGTACTGTGGAAATAGACACCATGCGACGGCGATAAGAAAGCCATTAAGTGTTATTTTAAGTTCACGTGAGGTTTTAAATGCTTAACTATATAATGTACGGCATTGGTTCGTCAAATAATGAGTATTGCCTGCTAGGGTATAGTTTGTGCCCCATATACCGACAACTGTTTTATGACTAGATTTAAATGTGACCTATAAATTATTAAACATGAAATATGCACGAATGCACACGTTGGTGTGTTACAATTCTTATGTGGAAAGAAGTTATATAATACATACAGCACATTTTGTAACATTTTTGTATTACTGTTATTTCTGGTATATATACTGCATTGCTTTCGTGGCCCGGGTTAATGTTTATAAAATTAAAAATAAAACTGGTTGTTCCGCCTCGTCGGTAACACCACACTGACGAAGGGACACAGAGCGGCGTTAACATTACATGACATCTTGTGAGTGTTACCGACGTGGCGGAACAACTCGTTGTATTTTTAATTTTATAAACATATACTGCATTAAATATTTTACGCTAAAGCTGGCTTAGTAGAATCACGTGAAACTCGAATTCAAGAGGTTGTCGGTTTGATTCACACCGCTGGCAATCCTTACTGAAAGTTTTGCCATTGGAATGTCCTCATTTATTTCATTTAAGGTGTTTAACAACGTACTTGTTATTAGGTCATACGACGTCTGTCATATGAGGTCATATGACGTCTGACCCATTCTCCTCTTTGTCCATTTTTGTTTTGTGTGAATACATGTTAAAGGCCGCACACCAGCTTTATTAATGTGTCCCTCTTCACCTAACATCGTAAGGAATGTCCGAATGGTGTTAAGAAATTGATTTTCCCCTCGTCAGCTAACTAGTTAATAAATGTCCGAATGGTGTTCAGAAATTGATGTGCCCCTCTTCACCTAACTACTTAAGGAATGTCTAAATGGTGTTAAGAAATTGTGACTGAGGAAAGCTCGAAACAATCCTTCAGCTAAGATTACTGGTGGCCGGGATTTAACGGGCGACGTCACGAATTAGAGTCTCTTAAGCATTTTTTTTCAGAATGGAATTACAGTTAGAATCGTGTTTAGAATTAACTTCGTAATGTCACCATTTAAAATTGTATTGATGGTGACATTTTGAGAACAAATAATAAGATAAATTTGATTATGGAGCGTTTATTTCATTTGAACATGGTTTGCCAGTGCCATTCTTTGCCTGAGTGAAGATATTGTGAAACCTGGTTACAAATAAATGGGCTTTTTGTACTAACACTAAGGTGGAATATTAAATTTTCTCCCAAGGTATACAATTGAAAACGTATAAAATGTGCACATAAAGTTCAGCATAGAAACACGATACCCATGTGGAGTATCCATTAGCAATGGAAAAACGTAAATCTAAAATGATGCGAGTTTCTAGGTTTCAAGTTGGCCTGTTACCATTTTCGAGGAAAGCTTTTCGCAATTTACATTCCCAACCCAATATTTCAAGAGCCATAATTAGTTTTACATTCTATACGAGCCTGAAGCACCATCGCTTTAGCTCGACTAAACGAAAGAGCATTCTCTTTCAATGCCGGGGAAACCTCCCTGGTCTAATTCGAAATTTTAACTAGATGTAAAGCCCTCTTTTCACGAAAATCTCAAACTCTTATAGGTTATTTTTCTGCCTCTTTCATTCCACGACGTACGACCTCATTAGCAGTATCAGTATACTTGGCAACAGTGTAATAGTTCAGTTCACGTACTTCAATAAGCCATAACCTAGCAATTCTTGACTGTACTGTATAATATGCACCATTAGTTAACTTACATCTTCTTTTGATGCACGCGAATGAGACGAGCGAATGGTTTCTGGGCCAATCAGAAGGCTGGGATCCAAGCAAACAGGAGAACGCCGAGAATGAAGCGAATTATTATTTCTATTTTATTATTTCAGTTTAATTGTGTAATTGTATTTATTGTTCTC
The DNA here is from genome assembly GCA_945910005.1 of Isoperla grammatica. Lineage (NCBI taxonomy): Eukaryota > Metazoa > Arthropoda > Insecta > Plecoptera > Perlodidae > Isoperla > Isoperla grammatica. Next base: position 37,240,410 of record OX246737.1, on the reverse strand, counting down.
TGTAAATAAGTTGTTTAACTGAATAGAATAAATATCAAATACAAAACATTGAGAAGGGGTTTGGCGTAAGTTAAACCAGGGTATTGCACAAGTATTATGGAAATGGTTCCTTGTTGTGTATGACTTATAAATCTAGGAAACATGTTCAAATTTGCTTGTTTTCTTGCCAGGATAACATTTCAAACCACTCAGCCATGGAGATGGGTTAATTCAACAATAGTTATTTTAATTTTGCATAGACAACCTGCCCAAGGACAATATTCATGTCCTTCTTCAGTAACTAGGTTAAATTATTAGTATTTGAAATAGTTTGGAACAACAATAGTTATTTTAATTTTGCATAGACAACCTGCCCAAGGACAATATTCATGTCCTTCTTCAGTAACTAGGTTAAATTATTAGTATTTGAAATAGTTTGGAAATTTGTCCGGGGGCTGTTAGTATGACTGAGTCCCATCGTTTGCCTTGTGACTGAGGAAAACCTCCCGAAAATCGTTCAGTCAGGATTGCCGCTAGCGGGTATCGAACCAGCGACCTCCATAAGAGCCTTTTGTGCTAGGACTGAGCCATCTCAATCGGTGAGTTATTCCATATAGGTTGTACTGCTCAGATTGATACAAGGATTATCATGGAAGCTATTTTACTGAACAAAACTTTAACAAAGTTAGGTAATACAGCATGACTTAGAGCACTTCTATATTTGCGGTACTATAATTCCGTCCAGAAAGCGGTTCTAGGTTCGAGTCCCATAAGGCGTGAACAATAATATTTAGATATTGAACATTTCCCCACAGAATAGAGCATAGGCCGTGTAGGTCCGTGGTGCAAAAACCCCACGTTATAGCTACGTCGGTCGTACGAGGCTACTTAAAGTAAAGTATTAAAATATGTACTGCTGTTAATAAATAATAATACATAAAGTAATAGATAGTGCGCATAATAATCACACGAGTTAATCTAAACAAAATGAAGTTATATGGTTTTGTTTCCATGTTTGTTTTTCTCACTAAGTAAAAGTGCCCAATGATACGCTTTGTATACGGTTTATATTTCAGATTTATTAACAGCACTTTTGATATGTCGTTTTTTAAACCTATGCTACCTGGATGAAACAAGTCAATATTTTATAACATTGTCTTAATTAAGTAGTCCATTTCTGCGTTCAGCCTCACTTTGCATTAATCACTTCATTATTCTGTTTCAACGAAAACACTGACGCCAATGCACTGACGATATATTCGATCTCAAGTAGATGTTGACTGACTGTCTTAATGCTCAAACGCTGTAACCTTTTGAATCGGCAAACAAACCCACACAATACAAATCCAAACGTTGATACCAAATCCCCCCCCCCCCCCTCCCCTCCCCCTACCAACAAATGAGACACATTATAAAAAACATGCCCAAGCTTATGTTAGCGCCTCCATTCTCTACGGTCTACACCCTCCATAATAAGCGGCGAACAAGCCTAAGAAACAGCCCCAGTCCTATTGTTCCTGTCCCATTGAGATAAGTATCGCAACTGTCACATGATCCGCGCGACTCTAATCTCCTTCTCCTCAAATGACACAGAGCAAAGCGATAATCTCCTAATGAGAGTACAATGACGTCATGGAAACCCCCTTCTCCGCACAGAACCGAGTGTGAGTGGTTTCTTGTGTAATTGACCTAGGTTTGAATCTCAACTGGAGTCAAGGTATTTGTTATCGAAGGGAGAGGCCCTTATTCATTCGAACGTTTGATAAGGCTGGAGGTCTTAAGTCTTTAGGTGTTCTTCAACAGGAATTCCCTTTCAGGGTCGCTTAATAATTTATGTCTATTCACTGGATAGAGAAGAGGGACTGGAAAAGGGGGGAACAAAATCCCCCCCAGCAGTTAGGGCTGAAGTTAAGTTGGGGGACTTGTCGGAATTGAAGCTGTGAAAATCTGTCCTGTAATGTATTAAATTATAATATACTATTTCCTCTTCAAGAGTTTGAGCAGTAGCATCTGTTTAATTTCCTGCATTCATATTCTCAAGAGAAGTTCAGACTTAATAAACTTTTCTTGGGGAAAACTTCCCAGTGAGCATTTTCTTTAATCCCATTGAGTGTAAGTTGAAAGTAATAACGTAGTGTGAAAAATTGTCAAATTCAAAATGTCACAGATTCATCAAAACCCCTAAAGCGTTATAGAAGAGAGGAAGGGCTGCTCATGACTTACGAGTGTGTTTTCAGCTTCTGGCGTTTAGGTTCTCAGAGAAAATTGTCCTATAAATTAACATGGCGGCGTCTTACTACGGTAATATAGATGAAGAAGTCTAAGGTGGTGGAAAACAAGCGCCTATAGATCTCCAAAAGGTTTATTAAACCACGTAGCGGAAACCTCACCCCCCTCCCCCCTGCTACTCTACGCGAATGGGAACGTTAGCTGACTGTAATGATGGCTATATCATTCCGCCCAGCCGTTTCGATAAAATGTATTTACAGTACTTTTTTAAACCATGAAACCCTACTGAAAGCTTAAGAACACACCCTAGGTAATAATAACATCGCACACTTTTCCTCCCCTCGCACGAGACGCACTGCTCAAGTCAGGTGTTGTGATTTACCTCCCCCCCCCCCTACCCCTCCTACCCCTTCAACGGCATACACATAACAGATCACTTGCGTAAATGCAATTCCTTCTGAACTATGGTGTAAAAAATGTAAACAAAATGCATAAGCCCATAACTGAGAGGTAAAATGGTGACGGACTTTCTGGGGCTGATTTATTTCGAAATATGCTTATTGTACTGCAAACATAGGTCTATATCGGATAAAAAATGGTATCTCTAGACTTTTAAAAGTACAAATAAAACAATTTATAATGGTGGTGAAAGTGCAATACAATGACATAACGTCTAAAATTATTATTTAATTATATATACATATATATTTATAGCCATAAGTTCTTCTTTTGATGGTTTTCTTATTACAACGATACTAAAATGGGTAACCGTGAAACACCACACGTGTTCGGTACTTTGTATCACGAATCTATGCAGTAGGCAAATAACTTAAACAATAATTTCTAAAATGAAATGTATAAGCTTAATGAAGAAACAGCCTTTTTATTTGTAATTATTTTGATTGTGAATTGTTTCAAAGTTGAACTTCGCCTTTTTTTAATCAGACAGTAGGAACATAGCTTCTGTTGGAATATCCACGTGTATAGGTCCTACATGGACTGAGTAAGGGAGCTTGCCCACGTGTATATGCGCTAGTTGTGCTGGGCTCCTCCGTGCGTGCGCCAATAGCATGCCGGTCCGTACCTACGACCTACGGGCGAGAGGTGGCCGGAAGTCCTACGATCGAAGCTGATCTTGTGATTAAGGTGTAGAGGAAACCTGGGTCATTCAAGCACCAATTATCTCGGCGCAACACGCACGCGCAAGAAGGGGCCTAATTGGTTCCGAAAGAGACGGACTAATTATAACAACCAAACGTACTGTACATTTCTTACGCCCATTCTCTACGAATAGGTGCTGGATAGATTAATATCTTTCGTGCCCTTTCCGGGTAGAATTACTCGAACAAAACTCACTTCACTTTGAAAGGTATATCTTATTTTTGATTAATATTTATGAATATATCCTTTTCACTACACGACGAGGCATGTTTTGGAATATTAATGAGTTTTCCTTCCCAATGTTGCGATATTGACGCCAAAAGTCAATACAGCAGCTACAATAGCGGCTACTTTCAAAACTTCTAGCCATCTGTTCTGTTGTCAAAGCTGTTTTCTAGTGAAATGGTTCTGTACTGCACTTAAGAATATTATTCTACGTGTTTTTGAATCGGATAATCTTTGATTACAACTATCAAAAGCGTTACACTATTTTAACCCGTTGAAATATGAATATACCTATGGTAAATGTTAGAAGGTATTTTTAATTCTTATTATATGACACTTAATTTTATTATTTAAAAATAAATGTAATATGCTAATCATAACGCAGGTTATGAATTTAAGCCAAAATGACAAAGCTTAGCAGCTCATCGATTCTTTCATCCAGGATTGTTTAAAATCCCCTAACTCTAAAACAGCCAACACGAAAGTGATCAACATACACGTTTGAAAAAGCACAAACACAATTCACACATATCCAAGATATTTTTCTGCAAACCTTAACACCCTTGTTGCTTAACAGCAACTTAACTATAAAGCGTCGACAACTTCAGTTCGTAGCACTGCATGATCCTTTCACGAGTCAAATGTGTGAAAATAAAAGAACGGACGATTAATCCTTCACATATTTGGTGGAGGTGCCGGGTTAAGACAGTGACAATTATTTAAAATTTGTATTATTTATTTAAAAAATTGTTGGGATTATCGGTAAGTGTGATTTTCGACGTGTCGGTCTGCAGAAGTAAGTTTTGAAATCCTACGCGGTAAACCATGACATGGTCGCAATTGAAAACGACGACCCGAAAAGCATCACCATCTGTCTACAGAAGTTGATAATTCACGACGTGTGTGTGTATTATTGACTTGACATCTCGCCGTCATCTGCGAACAGCGCTATTGAAAAACTGACAGGTTGATGAGGGTTGGCGACCAGCGCGCGTCCTGGCGGTCATCTAGTGAATAACTCGTGGGACGATGTTTGCGGGACGGTGCGTACGTGACCTTGGTCTCAAGGGTGCAGATGTCAACGTTGGGGCGGTCTAGCACTGATTCCATCGCACACCACTGTCTGGCTCAGCATTGATCGTTTTCAATTTGAGCCCAATGTGATGTCACTTATACATAATTGAGTTTATTTCTACCAATGTACTTCAAACTAACGTTTCATAGTTGCTAACCTGCCAATTGATACTTTGAGTCAATTTTCTGAACAATTACGATAAAGATACCAACATAAATAAGATGTGTTTAACAAAACTCGGGAATTAAGTAATACAATTTGTATGAAACTTGGCTATGCCTATGCGCAATTTGTCTACCTGAAAAAAACTAACTAGATATTATGGATAGATGGGAAGAAAACTCCAAGGGCTCTTAGAAGGACTCCATAGTCCATACCAAATCAAAAATTACCGGTTAGGGTTAGTCAGAATTGCCGGTTAAGGGTAACCTTAAGGGTGACCTGCCGAATTGGTGCGTCATGTGCTAGCATCAAGCCTTCACGATATATGAGTAATTCCATTAACTTATTAAACGATCTATACTTTATTTCATTCTGCGTCTAATGGACCCTACCTTCATTGTGTTTTACACATTACTGATAGAATATAATCTAGCTTTTAATTTTATGAGTATGACTATTTTTATTTTTCTGTTATCTCTATTTAGTGGTGTTTGAACAGTTTACCACTTGTTGGTCGATATATTGATATGACGACGTCTCCTGTTTATACAATTTGCGCTGTCACCATAGGACTTCGGACATGACTGTGTTGTTGAGCACCGCAGCTGACATCTGCTGGCTGTGTCTTCATTACAATATAACCCGTCAGAGAGCGCTGAAGGTTACCGGTTCGAGTCCCGCCTCCAATAATAGTGATTAGAGATGGCTGACATTTTTGTTATGGTTCCGACCCGATTTATTTTACTGTAATTTTCTTCCCATGTGTCCAGATATATAATAAATCTAAAGGTACACTCGATCCTAAACCTTTTAACTAAATGTTTAGCTTTCCGCTTACTTTTTTTTACCCTGGCTACCACGTATGAGATCCTTTCTAATATTTCATAAACTAACCTTACAGATAAATATTTAGTCGCAGTCATTAGACCTTAACTTAAGATTGGTTTTCGGACTTATCCCTAACTTCTTTCACTATGGAAACTACAAATTAGCAACTTCCAAATTAAATTTTCTGTCACACATATTTAATTGTCATAAGACCAGACATTTGTCACCTAACTTAAGTTTTTGTGCGACTTATAGCACGCGCTCATAGAATGTGTGAAATATATTTAACATTGCTGTACTAAGTAAAGGATTCTTTTCCCGCTAATTTGAACGGTGCGATTGGAAACCCGTTTTTGCTGCAATGGATTTCCGATGCCATGCTAAATATGAATAGGCTCCAGTTCGTGATTTACACTCGAAGACATCACGCACTGCGAGCCATTTGTAAGTGGTCGATAAGGATTCCATCTTGGCGAAATGCCTTTAGGCTTTCTTACATTGGTATATGACCGACTTAGTGGATATATCTGTCACAAATAAATTACTTATTCGCGCACTTGATTTATTTCAAACATTAAAAAAAATCGAGATCTAAAATGTCTTCTGGCCGACTGTTCAGGCCACGCAACCGTTGTTTATGAACGTATTTTTGACGTTTTATCATATTCCTATCTTGATTTATCCAGTTATAATTTACCCATGAATAAACTTCTTTTTGTTATTCTGTTCTGCCACATAACTTTTAAATAATTAAGTGGAACTATTGTAAGCTCCACTGCTTTTCCAAGAACTATACATCTCAAATAATATCAATAGGTAAAGTTACGTTTGAATGCATTTGATCTAAGAAAGTTGGTATAAATGATATTTGTCTCACCGAAGGTATAAATATTTTCTACAATTCTAACAAATGAGATAAATTATGCATGCCTCTACAATGCGCGCGCCACTACTTTAAAATAAAAGATTTGTCAAAAAGATGTTAATTTTTTGTACAATTTTTCCAATGAAGACAAGAGGAATTAAAAAGTGAGAGATTTGTCATTTACGAGTGAAATGGTTCCATTTGAATACCCAACAACCACAGCAACTGTATGGACGCATGTTTAATTCATGTTAATGCAGTTCACCTGTCATCAGTTTACACTCTATATCAAGGTGTGATCAAGGTTTCCAAGTGTTGTATTGAATTTAATTATTACAAAACTCATATCTAAATCATCAACAGTTAATACGAAATATGCTTACACATGGGTATGTCATGTTAATGCAATAATCACTAAAGTTTATATACGGAGTCGTATTTAATATAATTACTACCAAAACTAATTGCATCTTAGTAATAAGCAGCTCACACAACTGTGCACGGGCATGTGGATGTGTAATATGAATGTACCAATTAGTTGTTTGCATTTACTTTAATTATATTTGTAAATTATTATAATAATCTTGAAATAATACAAGTAACTGTGAGTGTAAAGTTATGTCGTGTGAATGTACCAGTCAGTTAAGTTCGCATGAGAAGGCGTTGTACTTGTGTGAGCGCTTTTAATGGCATTACTATTGATTACACGTGAATACGAGATAATTACAACTAAGATGAATAGAGAACTCCACCACTCCACCCCACCTCAGTCAGCGATGAATGAAACTTACTTAGTCACTTTCATAAAACTTCAAAGGCAAACCACTTTGTGTGGTTGGCTGGCAAGGCACTTCATAAACTTGATGACTGTATGCGAAACTTCCTAAACGATGTTTATTTCAGTCAATGTGCGTCTGGTAAAGTTAGTAATAAACTTCTAAAACGATGCAGGTGTATGGGCCGTAGTTTGACTACAGTAGGCCTACTTGCTTTTGAATAATTGGCTATTGTGCCGTGGGCTGCCGTGAAGTTGAGAAGCGTGAGGTAGGCAACCAACATGCCAGCGTCATACTTAAAAAGTTAAACAATTGGCATTAAACATGTAAATAACAATATAACTATGTCAAGATATTATTCATAAATTAAATGAAATTAAATAGTGATAATCCTTGGTACTTCACTACAAATATAGCATAACTATTGAAGCCTTATTTGATTTTGCAGAAAATATAGCAAAATTGTTATAATTTTTCAATTTTCAACACGTTAGGTAAAAGGTAAAAGCGTTAATTTATTTTATGTATACAATTTAAGAATGCATGTATGTACTAATTTATTTATTTATTTGGTAACTTATTCTAACACACTCTTTGTTAGTTTATTATATGTTTATATCTAAATAAATGTGTATCTATTTAGTTATACAACTTCTACTAAAAGTATTGTTTGATTTAGATTCTTATTTAGATTCTATGTATTATGTGTATAAATAACACACGTATTTTCAATCGTGTTTCATATTTCACTTTTGTTAATTCGACGAAACTAGTCTAAATACAATTATATTTCGTCAGGCTAAACTATCAAAATACATGACAAATTGCACCTGGGTATATGGTTGGCCAATTTGAGGTTTATACTACAAGAGGAAATTCAATAAGATGATGTGTGATGAGATTGTGGGAGACGAGGTGTGATAGATGAATAGGTGAAGTGAAGTGAACTGAACTGAGACGATGCCCGAGGATGAGATAGAATAAAATAAGATAAAATGATGATTTTCAAGTGCGTAATGATAACAAAATTGTATTATAGAGAAAAACGTTGACAATATCTTAAATGAATTATTTTCTTTTTCAAGTTACATATTTATAAATAAATAAACTGAAAGGTATTTATTTCAATACACATGTGCTTTGTTTGTATATGTATACTCGCCGACATCAGTAATTCAAGGGAAGTACAAAACATGTGTTTACTCTTACAAACTATCCTGCATAGGGTTGCCAGATGACAATGATAAACAATCGGGACATTAGGCGGTACAGCTGGGTGGGGGGGGGGGGGGGGTACAACTTATATTTTTGGCGATTGCTGAATCGGGAAATACTGTGGGAATCAATTTCATACCACAATCGGTAGATAGGTATGAATGTTGATGATTCACGGCGTGATAAACAAAGGTGAGTTCCGAAGCAGTCACGTCATCGCTTAGGGCAGAATCCGGTGGTTTAAAGAAATTTACAAGGGTGTTTTGTTTTGCAGTTATTACATTCGTTTTATGAAATTTACCATTTCCATGGTGCTTTAAATCTGACTCTCCTCCGTGGCTTATTGAAAACTCTTTATTACATACCTTGCAATATGCTTTTGATGTACTGTCGTAACTCTTTCGTAGCCAATAGTCAGTAGCCAATAGCCAATAGTCATAGCCAATAGCCAATAGTCATAGCCAATAGCGTAGTGCCGTGATTGGTTGTTACGCGTGGATGGGACTGGCGCGCGCGAGGCATAGTCGTAGGTGGAGTGCGGGAGGTGAAAGAGGGGTAGTGAATTGCAGACGACTGACGAGACCACAAAAATGTTATTGTCTTCGCGAGTGGCCGGACATTTTTACTAAGTGGCGAGCCGAGAGAGACCGAAACGCTGATTTTATAGTGAAGTTGCTACATTTTAAAAAATCGGGACAACATATGGTCCCGATACAAAACGAATCGGGACGCGGGACACAACACCTAAAATCGGGACGATCCCGATTTTATCGGGACGTCTGGCAACCCTAATCCTGCACTCACACTAGTATTTTTTGGCTCAATCTAGTTATCAATGAGCATCATACGTTGATGGGAAATAATGATCAGTAAACATGTTGGATTAAAAATTAGTGCAGAAGAGTTGTTTTAGTAAACAGCTGTTATAACCTACTCTTCATTGCCTATGTTGCATACCGTGCAACCGTGCAACGCACGGAAAATTTTGCTGGTCCAACATAAATATCAAATAATAGTTAAATCATAAAACTAATTCTACTTAACACGAAAGTGAAGTGTTCTTACATAAAATCAAAGTACTAATAAATATAGAAAACCAAGATTATCCAACAATTTCACAAATATAATTGCAGAGAAATCCTTTGAGATAATAATTTTCTGTTTGCCAAACAAGCAAACAAAGATCATCTAAATCTTCCCTTCTTTGATATGAATGAAAGAGAGACAGATTTAATCTCTCGCCGACAGACAATGATATCCCTGGCAGCCTCTTGAAACACGAGACACGCAAGCTGAGCGCGAACCCAGCCGGAGCTTTCATTGGGTTCATAATTCAAGATCTAGATCACAACAACACTTTCACAGAGAATAATAATAAGGAGCTAATCACGATTTAGTGAACGCTACACAATAACTACCTCGCCCAGTGTTGGCTACGGCGTAATAATACTAGAATAACCCACTAATACGTGATTTGAACTACTGTTGAAAGCACGTTTTTTGTTTTCATTATTTAAGGTAAACATCTGGTCTCTTTTCATGTGACAATATGATAGCTACATTATAAATATATTACAGTGGTAGAATAGAGAGGTGATAGTAGAATTTTATCGACTACAGTACATTGGTCAACCAAAGTATAGCTCTGCCAGCTTATAATACCATTGCTTATATCACTGCTAAAACTGTCTCCGTCAATGATATCCTTGACTAGCAACGGTTTGCTGACGCTTTATGCTGACGCTGATGTTTCAGCGTATTTTAAATGTATTATTTAAATGCTGATTTAACTAGATTTTCATTAATATTACATTAACTCGGTAACTTTTATATTCATTCCAAAAAATTTACAAAGATAAATTCCAGGGTCCGGATTCACAAGAGGTCCTAAGGTCCAGTCTTACAATGTCCCAATAACTACTTATTCGTCGAATAGCTTGTTGTCTCCATGGCAACGACCAATCAAAACTCTTGAAATCCTCCAAATAGCTTAATTGCTACAAATAACTTTCTTATTAGGAGATTGTAAGACCGGCCCTAAGTCTTTTTTTGGTCTTCTGTAAGACCGACCTAATTTGGAATCTCTTGTGAATCCAGGAAAATATCTTTGAACAGATTTTAACACATATTATTGGAATGTCCATTGTGTCTTTGTTCTCATCAGGAACTAATAACTTCTTGACGTGACCTGGGTTATTAGGTTTTACAGGAGGTCCAAAGTTTGGCCGGTCTTAGAATTAAGACCAGAAAAAGACTAAAGACCTCTTGTGATTCCGGGCCCAGTAGTACATTGTCAAAATACCAGTAGCCATTTGACCCAAATATAACGTCTGTATTCATGCGTGATAAAACGCAGTAACACAACATTCATCCAGCAATTAATCAAGAGGTATTTTCATGTATCTCTTTTATCTACAACGCATTAAAACCAACGAAGAGTGTGGAACCTCCATCGCCCTTTACGATCTTGAGGAAAATAGAAACTTTCACTGGCTTACTCGGAAACGGCAAACACTTGAATCAGAATCCCATTCGTTAGTACGGAGCGACCTGTACCGATCCTGAGAGCATTTACACTGTTGTGGATGAGAGTGGCAACACCGCTGTGGCCGCCATTACCCGTCCATCCGTGCATCACTTGCCATGTTTCATTCACCATACAGTTAGTTGCAGGCCCGTATTACCGCATAGGCTTAATACAGCAGGAGCACAAGCTCTCTGGGTGGGGGCAGAACATAATTTCTAAAATCATTTTCGCAGTGTCTGTAAATTTCACCAAATGAACCCAAAAGTATAGCATTTTCTTTTTAATTTGATAGGTAAATGCATACGAATTTGGGTCAGCGACTCAATTTCAAGAGATTAGCTAATAGGGAAGTCTCATCAAAAATAAATATTCCTCAAAGTACCTAAAAATGGAAGATCATTATCTAAAAATACAGGCGGTATAATTTTTATATCTGAGAAGCGTATATTTCCAATTTTATTAGCATGTTAAGTTTGAAATTTGGAACTTCCCGTTCCGTAATCGAAAAACGGCTCTTGACGTCATATGTCATGTAAACAACTGCCTCCTTGAAGTATTCTTAATAATATCAACGATATTAAGTTGGATATTTAACAATATCTAGGATGCAGTGACTTCACAACAATGCCTTTTATACCACTGTTTTCTTCAGAAAATACATTTTGATACAGTATTTACCAAAACGTGTTTGAAATAATGCAATTATTAAACATATTGTTGTTAATTAATGTTGAGAAGTGTTCATTTACTAACTAGAAATAAACGTTGGTTCAGTTAAAGTCTTATGAGAGCAATAATCTACTAAAGGGTGGGATTTCAGTACTATTTGTATGATATAAAATTATTGTTTACTGACATATGACGTCAGAACCTTTAAATCACGAGCAAGATGGCGCAGGTTCGTTTCTGAGCGTGTTTTGACAGCAATATCTTTGACATGCTGTTAAAGCGATGTTAATGCACCTTTCGAGCCGAAACCAATTAGTTCCCGTTTATTTTAACTTGAGGCAACCAGTAAGCAAATAAAAAAAATGCATGAGACTTCCCTATTGTTGACAGGAAACCACCTCCCGAAACAATACGAAACAAATTATGTTATTGTTTATAGAGAAGGGGGTCTTAATGGTATCGTACGGTCTCCAGATGCGCTAATCCGGCCGGACAATTCACGGCACCTATGTTTGGAGTTGGCCAATCCGAGCCTCGACACTAGCGCTGCGTGATCGTCAGCGGAGAACATCAGAAGCTCTAACTGCGAGGGGGCACCACAGCAATAAATTCTGATTATATAAACGTGTGCCTAAAACCATTTCACAGATAGGCCATTATTATGCAGTAATACAATTATTAAATGTGGGGAATGGAAAAAGTCGACATTAAAGGCTAAAACTGGTTCAGTTAACACACATATAGCTATACCGCAATTGTAAGGATAATGTCATTATAAAGTGGAGATTGCTTTTAGTGAAACGATTGTAGAAAGAGGACGATCTGAAATATATTTGGTTATCCAATTGTTGAGAAAATGCGAATAGCTGTCTCACTGCTCGCTGTATCATAAGATCACTGTATGTTGCTGTTAGTTAAATGTAGATAGCTGCCAGACTGTTTGAGTACAGTGTTAGTGTGGATTGTGTTGTAACGCAGATAATTTTTATGATAATGCCTATCACACCAATGGTTACACGGTGGTTAACTTATTTATTTGAATCCGATTTCATGAATATAGTTTGATTAAATGGCAAATTTTATAAGATTTTATCTAACTTTATTCTTGAATCATTAATGGTCATTTATATAATCTTGGATTTTTAAATGATCGTTCCTTCCCCTAACTTGTCCCTAGAGACGGACGTTCAGTATGGGCAGTTGCATGTCCAAGAAGAGAGGGGTGGGAGGATTTATGGGATGTAACACCCCCCCCCCCCCATGACCTACAAAAAAGTGTGCGAGAGGGGGAAGGAAAGGAGGATGGAAGAAACTACCATTTAGATATATGATTATATTGCTTCCTGTTTTGTAGGCGACGTCCAACAATGCTGTATTAACCGATTATCAGATTCTGAAATATGTTTATAGGCGTTCAAAATGTCAACTATGAAGAAGACAATTCACCTTCAGCGACGAGACCTAGTGGAGGGAGCTTTTTTCCACTTAACTCCTACCTTTTGGGTATATTCAATCCCTCCCCTCCCCCAATGTCAGTTTCTGGATACGCCACTGATGGCAACGAGCAGGTTTATTATCGTATTAATATTACTATTTTCAAGGTAACAACGCAAAACAATCTACATAAAGCCTATTTATATTACCATTCAAACTATGATTCCAATCTAAGTTAGGTTAGACAAAGTTTATGATATTGGGAAAATTACTGAAGTTTAGAGAACGTTTGCGCAAAGAAACAACCACTTGGCCACGCCCACACAGTCATGTCCGTAGTACTCAACATACACATATCAAGCGAATTTGAACGTTAGGCTCCAAATATCACATTTGAAACACAGCTTGTGTCAATCATCATACATCAGTTTACATACTTAGAGATTTTACGAGTGTTAATCTAAGAATGGCATTCCATGTTTTCCATTGGTATCATTAAAGTGTAAATAAGATCAAATTTTGGGGAAAATAAGTGTATCAATGTAATGAATGTATCAATATAATCACAAGCAGCTTTATAAACTGGACAAAGTTTTCAGATCTACAATTTCGATTCGATAATATATCAGGTTGTTTCTCTCCTACTTAATACAATGCACACATAGGCCTACCGTGTTATTCTAATGACTACAGAGTTCGGTGACGTCTCTACCACCATCATCATTCCAGAATTTGTTTGTCATTTATGCTTTTTTTAATTCAATTGACAAACTAAAGAAAATTGTGTTAGCTCCCGGTATTGGAGAACAGATATTTTTAACCTGTAACGTACAGAATGTATACATTCCCTGTAACTTCAAAGCCTAGCTTTGTAAACCTTCCCTTTGCCAAACACAAGCATTCATATATATCCAAAACAAAGACAAATTGGTTTGTATTTCCTCTGGTCTTATACAAAACGGTCCTACTAAACAAACTTTTCTAATGGCTTACTGATCACACGCGGGACTTTTGTTCGAATGGACGCGGAATTGATGCCGACCACTAACATTTTACTCTGTTATAAAGCGAAGGGTGGGGGGGTGGGGGGTGACGCATGGTAACCCACTGATACACATGAGTGGGCTACGTGCCAACCGCCCCCTCCCCCCTCCCCTCCCCTCTCTTTCCGCCATCAATATTCATGGTAACATGGCAACAACGGATACGGTAGACGCACGTTTGCTTGCAACAATTCACTCTTGTGGTCAATACGTATACTGGTAGGTATAAGGGTACCGTTTATGACAATGAAATTTTTTTGGGAAAAAGGAACACACTTAGTTAAAAATTTGGTCCGTGTTCTTCTAAAGTAGTGACTTCGTTCTGAATACAAGAATATTTAAATTTGAAATTTTAGAATAGATTTTCATTCAAAAAGTTTGCTGGAAGTTCCACACATCATTATGGCGGGAAACAATGGGGTATTACATCATATTAGTGAGGTGAGGTGAATAAATACATTCTAATGAACAAATGTTCAAGTTTGCTATGATTATTTTACTTGTAATAAATTGGTTTCAATAATTGGTTTCAATCATTTACACATTCATAATGAACGCAATACAAAACATGTATTCAGTATTGTCATATTAATGGAAATACAGAAAATAATTGGGTTTGAGTGGACTGTTTTAGAAATTTACATCAATGAATACGTTGTTTTTTGTTAAATAATGGCGTTCTCTAAACGTCATTATGACGTCACATACTATTACATTTCGTTTTAGCGTGAAAGAGAAAATGTAGAAATTGAAAGTATTTATAAATACACGATTGAATGTATGTATAATCAATAGTGAACAATAATGACGATCATGTATTACGGTAATAATATTATAAACATGAACAATCATTGATGTATCGTATATCATGGTAAATTATGAAGTAATGTTTACTTGAGAGTCAAGGATAAAACTTTCCTATTTCTAACAATAATTGTATTTACTTTTTGTATAGGTCTAGGCACTAGCACGAGCAGAGGGATGGTCGGGTTGCATCAGGGTTAGTTTTCAAATGTTACAATATTGTTTTTCCACAAATCTCCCTTGTCAATAGCACGACATGCCAAGCGTTGGCGGCGAGGCGCTACCGCGTCGCTGCTGGATAATTAGGGAGCCGAGTAGCACGCAACAGAGAGCACAGAAAACAGAATTGAATGTTGGAAGGCGTTGACCAGGGTGAATTTATATCCCCTCTCTTGTTCATCAGCGTTTTTCACGCATCCACAGACGTTGACTAATGTTCGGTGGGATATTATGATGGAAATTAGCACGGTACTGAAACAGGCGGAAGAAAGCATTGAAAATGTTATACTATGTGAAAAACAGGAAATATATCTAATATTTCATTGCGTTAATGGGAATTGTTATGTTATTAATTTATGTAGACGCTAATTAATCTTCTAACTATATGCCACAAGACTAATTGGCCGATTGCTATAATGAGTCAAAAAATGAGACGTAATTAATTTCTATTTACCAACAGACTTCAGTAGGTACAGATCTGCCAGGTGTCGAGATTGTGTGTTCTTAAAGTCCCCCCCCCCCCCCCCCCCCCCCCTCCATGAAGCACCGCAGGAAATATTTTGATCTGGGTTGAAGTCTCAGGCAGGGCAAATAGATATTAAACTATATAAGATAGATATTAAATAGATATTAAACTATGTCTGTGATGGCTGTACCGTATACAAGTAAAATAGTAATTTTAAAGAAACAATTTAAATTTCAATACGGCTGATAAAGAGGTCAATATTTTAAACTTTAATATTTATTCGAAAATGTCAAGCCACTGTAATCACTCAGTAATCACTCAGTATTTACTGTCAATTGCATCATCTTTACCGATCATACAGAAATCACGGAAAGACTGTTCGCGTCAAGGTCGAGCGTTAAAATCGCAACAAAATGAATCGTTGCTTATAAGGGTGTAGGGATGCAGGCTGGTGTGCAAGAGTGTATAGTCAGGCAGTGGAAAATGGGTATTCTGGAGACGACTCGTTTACGATATTACTACCTTTGTGTAGTTGTGGTTGAAAATGATGACGCCAGTGCTGTACTTGTATAATGCATGTGACATAATCACACAGACATTCTTGATCCGAGATTAGTATGACGCTAGTACTTAATCAAAGTTTCTGCCCACTATTAAATACAAAGTTCCCGATACGACATATATTATATTATCAAATGCTACAAACTAAACGATAAGTTAAGTTTTTAACTTTAGTAACATTTTACTTGCATGTAGTCAAAAAGCAAAAATTGCATAATGGGTCATTCCCCACTAACGTTTCATTACGTTTAGTTTCAATTATATTAATAACGTTGACGTTCTATGTATAAATTGGCACTGTTTCTCTATTATTCTGCTTTGTTTTGATTTTTGAAATTAAAACACACTTTTCTCCGCCAACATCTTCTTATACATTTCTTAGCCCAGGGCTCCTCTGATCTCAGTATTGAGCTGCATCGTGGCTATATCAGAGCACAATGTTAACTCTCGCACTGTTTGGTAATATGCTGGAAACACTACACCCCAAAGAATAGGAACCACTTCTTGCTAGCGCGCCTCCTACGCAAATAACTTGGAATAAAAGAAGAAAGTGAATAAATTATAGATTATTGGGTCAATATTTTATATAAACAAAGGAAGAAAAGAGAGAAAAAATAAACTCTAAGCCACAAAGAAAACAAGGTATATGTGTTGTGCACCCATGGCTATAACAAAACAATTTAGCCACTAGGCCTACAAAGTAAATATTTAAGAAAAACACAAAACACCAACGCAACTCGAATAGAAGGCTAATACAAGAACAATAAAATACCTCTACTTTGCCAGTGCAAGATACCACACGAATATTTGGCGTTGTAGCTACAAAGCCGACACCAGTGCAGTTAATCTCAAGATCATTATAAAGTCAACGCATTGTAACATGTGATGTTTTACACAACTATTATTTAGCTAATTCGAGGTCAGTTTTACGAACTCAACATTCATGTAACTAAATCATAAATTTAGATTCAAAACTATTATTTCAATATCAACGCACGATGTCAACACATATATATACACGGTTTTCTTGTTATCTTCCTTTGTATATTAACAACCTCTTCGTTAGTATACAAAGGAAGAGAACAGTGTAGATGGAGAACTAGTATTTTACACTTTAGCCGCATGTGGTATTGGAATAGTGGGACGGAAGGTCCTAGTCCTAGATACCCTGCTTCTAGTATACAACTCCAATATAAATCAAGCAAAAACGGAATTCGATACCAATAGGACAATGCCAAACATGTATGAAACTAACAATACGAAAGCTTTTTGTCACATAGCCAATATACTTCCACGAAAACGCTATATTTTCATGAAATATGCATGCGAATGAAGTCTATTTTGAGGTGGCAAAGATTAGGCAGTTATTCAGTTTGTCTGGTGAAACAGTAAAATAATTATTATTTATTAATGCATATCCTTTAGTTATAACATTATTTATTAAGGAATACAATACATACGACTACACCTTACATCAGCAAAAAAATTAAAGTCAGGTAGATATGATGATGAAAATGTAATAATAATATTAACCTTAAAAGATAGAGTCCATATAAGGAAAACAAAGTTGTAAATTACGAAGAGTTGAAATTGTATAAAAATAAATATTTGTAGTTTATATTTTGTAAGTGAATACAGTCAACAAAACAAGCACACGCCCGCAAATTTTCATAAAATTAATAATATAATCAATAACAACACATATTTCCACCATAATCACTATTTGAAATAATTTTGAACTTTCACACAAAAACGGGAAAATTTACAAGTATGTTTAAGAAGAAAAGATGTCCACCTAACTCTACCCAAAGGCGAATTTTAATTTAATTAGAAACCAAGCTTTATTTCTGAACTTCAAGAAAATCGCTAATGTTTTGTGCGCTCAAATAAAAAAAAACGTGAATGGAAATAAGTTTCCATTTCAACGTCTTCTACGGTTTCAGGTATGCAATGAATCAAGTCGCGTTGCGGAGTGCGGGGGCGAAATTGAAAGACTGTAGCCGTAGAAACGTCTAGAATAATGTTACCAATGACCTGCAAGTGGGAACAAAACAACTGCCTGGAGGTTTCGACTTCGATTAAGTGTCGATCTTAGTCGTAGTCGTAGTCTCATGGCTGCAACTCGAGTTCTCGTCTTAATGTAACTTCAACTTCAATGTAATTGATTATGTAGAGAGGATGAGATAAACCACTATAAAATATTTATAGCTAACTGAACATTTCTGAAGTTATTTATAATGATTCGTTTTCTACTTAAAAGTTTGGATTTTAATTATCGAGAAGCATCGAAAGAAGGGCCTAGTTAGTAACGTAGTTCATAAAATAATCAACTGTTCCGTCAGGATATACCACGGGGAATAAAGGACTACACTCCCAGTCAATCGAATCACTTCACACAGTTATATAATATAAAGACATTCCAGATGTCGTGGATAGGTTATTAATATTGACTTACAAATACTGTGCTAATTTTAGCAATTCTGGTCGTATCTACGTCCGTTAAGAGTCCAGTTGTTGACTTATACGCTCCTCGTTATTTTGATGCGGGGGGGGGGGAGGAGGGGGATTAATGGCATGTCGAAAAATTACAAAGTACAATTTAAGACAAAAAAAAGTGATGATGCAAGATGATACAAAGTAAACTTTAATGAAAGATTGACAACAACAAACTATGTTCATGAATACTAGCCATGCATTTTATGCGCTATAATTGTCATGTTAGCATTGTGTATACAATGAACGTTCAAAAAGTATAACAGTAAGAGCACAGCGTCTTGTAAAATAGATCCGAATGTATTCACTATAATCACACTGGACAGTAGAATTCGGTCGCCAAGAAATTGATCACCAACGGTCACCAAACAATATGCGTATGTATTAGAGATATCCAGTATTTAGTTTTAAATTATGAAAAATTCATGAATTTCTTTATGTTTATAGTTGTCTCTTGTTAGTTCGCATAAAATAAAAAAAGGAGCAATATTATTAGTATCTTTATGTTTCCAGTAATTGAACTGGTTTTAATAGATTTTCATAATTTCCTCTCCTCCGCCAGTTTTCATTTCTTTGCAGCTCTCTTACAAAATTCTGTCTTTCTCTTCAAAAAATTCCAATCTAGAATTTCCTTCTTTCAGTTGCTTCTCTAGTTTATTTTTTGCTCCTTCATGCATCAAACATATCTTCTACTAAACGATGTCTCCCTTAATTAACCTTTTCCATTTCTCCCTGTCCTAATTTACTCTTTCAAGTACCTCCTCATTTGTGATTCGATTTAACCAAAAGATCTCTTACATCTCGCACGATTCCGCCAAATCTGAAACACCGCTTATCTCTTCTTGCCCGCTGCATATATATTCTTTTAAATACCAGTAAATTTCCATAAAACCATTCCCCTCGCCCCAATAATAACGTCTTTTTCTCAACGGTAATCATATATTACACGACGTGGCCACTCCTACACCCACCTACATTATTTTTACAAAGATAACTTACTGCGGTTAGTTAAAGATATCACACGTATTAACTTCTTTTTTAAATTATTGATCACATTGTTTTGTCTACGTTTTGTGTTAAATTAGAATACATAACAAGTAAATGATACTACTTTCATTTTAGTAAACGCAATTTTGTGGAGTTTTCAAAATGAAGTGAGTAAGAATGGTGGATCGATGAAAGTGGAATATCTTGTTCACTGCAATGGATCGCGGAATAATATATTCTCAAACAAACACGGCAGGAAGCCGGGAACGTCTGGTAGGGGTGGCAGAATTATAGACCCTCTCTGTAACCTAAGTGGATCCGTCACCTTATTCTGGCTCGTATAAGGAAGAACTCAACGGTAAAAGAGTGAATATTAAAATGTGTAAGGGGTGTGCATGCGGATTCGATTGAAGGGAGACAGATTCGAATAATAGAACACATACTTTAAATGTCATGATTGAGATGGTGGATGTTCTGAGTGATGTTGCTCGTCCCAAGTCTCAACAGAGAGGCATGAATATCATGTTTTTATGAAATGTGTGCGGCTTGGTGGAGGTGCCGGGTTTCAGCATAGTTCTTGCAATTAATGCTCTTGTTGGTGTTAAAACTGAAAGACTAATATACTTGAATAAAAAAATAATAATTTCCTAGATTCGGCTTTCACGGTTGTAAAATGCAAAATTAATGATGAACGACGGGGAACATCATTTCGACCGGTTGAATAAAGAATATAATTTTGCCATCAATATTGCTTCAGGGGAAATACAATATATTAATTATTTTTATTGTTGTTATTTTTATTTTTATTCTTCTTCTTCTTCTTCTTCTTCTTCTTCTCTTCTTCTCTTCTTCTTCTTCTTCTTCTTCTTCTTCTTCTTCTTCTTCTCTTCTTCTTCTTCTTTCTTCTTCTTCTTCTTCTTCTTCTTCTTCTTCATTCTTCTTCTTCTTCTTCTTCTTCTTCTTCTTCTTCTTCTTCTTCTTCTTCTTCTTCTTCTTCTTCTTCTTCTTCTTCTTCTTCTTCTTCTTCTTCTTCTTCTTCTTCTTCTTCTTCTTCTTCTTCTTCTTCTTCTTCTTCTTCTTCTTCTTCTTCTTCTTCTTCTTCTTCTTCTTCTTCTTCTTCTTCTTCTTCTTCTTCTTCTTCTTCTTCTTCTTCTTCTTCTTCTTCTTCTTCTTCTTCTTCTTCTTCTTCTTCTTCTTCTTCTTCTTCTTCTTCTTCTTCTTCTTCTTCTTCTTCTTCTTCTTCTTCTTCTTCTTCTTCTTCTTCTTCTTCTTCTTCTTCTTCTTCTTCTTCTTCTTCTTCTTCTTCTTCTTCTTCTTCTTCTTCTTCTTATTATTATTATTATTATTATTATTATTATTATTATTATTATTATTATTATTATTATTATTATTATTATTATTATTATTATTATTATTATTATTATTACTATTATTATTATTATTACTATTATTATTATTATTATTATTATTATTATTATTTTATTGTTGCAATACATACAAACTCGGTCAAAACCGGCATAAACATGTTGTACGGACACAAATGTCAAGTATTTCCATGTGTTTACCTTATTAAAATCTCCTTAGAACTACTTAATATATCTTCTTCTTCTTCTTCTTCTTCTTCTTCTTCTTCTTCTGCTTCTCAAATGCCCACATTTGGCTATACTACTTAATATATCATTGTCCACATTATTTTTCCAAACCGAACTGTGGATGCTATGTAACGGTCGTGGCCGATTTGTACTCATCCCAGCATTCGCTCTTTGTACGGTGGAAACCACGAAAACCACCATCGGGATGGAGAACTTCTTGAAGTCTTCATTCTTCTTAGTTCAAAAATTTTCGCACTATCCTACACGTGTTCAA